>JACJUY010001548.1:124084-140084 GCA_014220935.1 Platorchestia sp. MABIK | reverse complement strand
TTGTGGCTGTGTACATCGGGGTGTGTACATTGTGGCTGTGTACATCGGGGTGTGTACATTGTGGCTGTGTACATCAGGGTGTGTACATTGTGGCTGTGTACATCAGGGTGTGTACATAGTGGCTGTGTACATCAGGGTGTGTACATTGTGGCTGTGTACATCAGGGTGTGTACATTGTGGCTGTGTACATCTGGGTGTGTACATTGTGGCTGTGTACATCGGGTGTTATGATGTTATTTGTCCGAATAAATGGAGGCTGAAATGTTCTTATTTCTTAGAAGATGCTTGAAGCTCTGAAGCTTACCGGTCTTTTTCCTGCTGAACAAGGTCATTTACTTAGTAATTAAGAGCTTGTAATTCTGCTGCTACTTCTCTTTTGGCTCGTTCTCTGTGATTTGCTGCCTAATTCAACATAGGAAGGAACTCTCTCATCCCGGGAGTTCTTTTATGAGTAAAATAGCTTGAGTACCACTTTGTGATATTGATCAGGAGTTATTGAGTACCGCCTTGTGATATTCACCTTGTAATATTGATAAGGAATGATGAACTGACAAGAGAGGACTTCTCACGCAGGTGACAATTTGCCCATTCAATGAAGATGATATTGTTTTCCTGCAAACCATTTTTTTTTTCAGTTTGCTGAAGTCATTTTCTCAGCACCACTTACTTTCTCCTTCAACTTTTATCGTACCTAAGAAAGTGTTTTGCTGTTGTTGTTTCCATGTGCTGAAAGATGGAACACACCTTGAACATATATTCTCCAGTTCCTTCATCCCACACTAAATGGCGCCTTCCTTTCTTGGGACACACGTTTGCTGTGATTAGGGAGCCTTACGCCAACTTAAAATATGTTCATTTACCCGCTTTTATTCAGGTTATATATCGTGACGCGTTTTTGCTCAGCTTGAGACTGTGACGGCACACGCTACTGTTTTGATCTGCACAAATTGAGCGCGTCACAAACTAAAACTTGATTACTTTGTGACCTCAAACTAAAACTTGGGTGGCATTAATTACCTTAGTGGTGCGTGCTCGCAGGTGATGGTGCGAGAGGGGGTGACGAGCACATCGCCAGAGGGGGTGGGGTGGGCCCACGTGCCCACGCCCCCCCAGCGGGACGTGACGCGCGTGAGCGTGGGGCGCAGTGGGGCTGTGTGGGCCGTGGCGTGGGACGGCAGCCTCCTCGTCAGGACCGGGCTGTGCAGGGAGCACCCGGCAGGTAAACTCCCCCACACACACTGCAGGACTCAACACTTTGACTGCGGCAACTAAATACGAAGTTTAACACCAAACTCAAATTTAAAGTCAATTGTAGTAAGCTATTTAGAAAGTGCCAAGCATGAACTGGATTGTGCCTTCATTTAGCTTTGATTAAAAATTTATGAAAGCTCAGTTTGCGACTACTGGTCGGTCAGTAGCATTATGAAAATTGCCTCCGTGTGCCACCAGTGACGCACGTGGCAGTCAAAGTGTTGACACGTTCATGACGTATTGGTACGTATGTGTACCACTTGGTAAATTGCTCGTTTACGTACTAGTAACAATGGCTACCATTTCACTGATTTTTCTACAATTCTTTAAGTTAGGCGATGGCGTACAGGGTAAAATGTTAATGTTAAATTATATTTGTCCCGCTTGTCAGAAAAAATAAGAATGTAACTAAGCAGTTACGATAACTTTACAACTCTGCTTCTTCCAAGCTAACCAACCCGACTGTAGCAACTGCGGAAACGTAGTGAAGGTGTTGACTCGTTCTTTCCTTGTGTGCCCGCGGTTGTTGGCGCTTGGTGCGGTTGTGAGCAGCAGACAATGTGTCAGGGCCCGAGCTGAGAATTGGGTAGGCCATCTTTTTGTTGAAATAAAATGTTCTTTCTTGTGTTAAGGGCCACCTTTTTTCGGTTCACTGCTGTCCTGTTCTTCAGTTTCTATTTTCTTCTTCAATTTTTATTTTGTCAACTTATATCTTGTCAATTTATATCTTGTCAACTTATATCTTGTCAACTTATATCTTGTCAACTTATATCTTGTCAACTTATATCTTNCTTTTATCTTGTCAACTTTTATCTTGTCAACTTTTATCTTGTCAACTTTTATCTTGTCAACTTTTATCTTGATCCGTTGCCATGACGCCAGCATTGACACACAGTCAAAAAAAGACTGGTTTGACCCTACCTTGTTCCTTCTTGTGTGTGCAGGGACTGGGTGGGCGGTGGTGGAGAGCCCAAGCCTGAACCCACTGCAGGGCGTGAGCGTGGGCGTGAGGGCGGTGTGGGGGCTGGGGCGGGACCACAGCGTGTGGTTCCGGCGGGGCGTGGGTGGGGCGAGTGGGTCCAAGGGCACCACCTGGCTCGAGATGGCGGGTCAGCGGCTGCTGCACGTCAGTGTTGGGCCCGATGACCAGGTAAGATGTTCTTTTTTTGTCTTTTTGGGACTTGATTGTCTTGCAGTAACAACAATTTCAAAGGAACGACAACTCTGATGTTTTGTTATTATAATTTTGATGTTCGTAAAGGAAAAACTTGTGTGGTAAATTGTCTGATACTTATTAAATTATGTGACCTTTGGTGTGATACAGTCTGAGTTACTGAAGCGCTAGCAAACCCGTGTTACTGCTACTGCTGCTCTCCTGAGACAACGTGGGGTAGCTCTTGTGGCATGTGCTGCTTCTTTGTGTTCGGCGTTTCAAATGTTCCTTTTTGCCTTCATAATGAATTTGCCTTTGTGTTATTTAGATACCTT
Source organism: Platorchestia sp. MABIK (assembly GCA_014220935.1). Taxonomy (NCBI): domain Eukaryota; kingdom Metazoa; phylum Arthropoda; class Malacostraca; order Amphipoda; family Talitridae; genus Platorchestia; species Platorchestia sp. MABIK. Next base: position 137,345 of record JACJUY010001548.1, on the reverse strand, counting down.
TGTGAATGAATAAATATGTAGTTCAGTGTTCACGATAAATTCCTTAGACAGTTGTGTAAGTAGACATGTTGTAAAGGAACTCACAAGTTATGTAGTCAGGCCGCGTATGGGGAGAATGGGTAACTTCTTGTCCACTTGTGCGTGAGGAGAACGGGGCGCCACTCAAAATTTTGCATTGCAACGTTTAGGAATATTTGAATTCTTAGGAAGCTCTTCAGTGCTCTATTGAAACCGTTAACTCTTAAATCTGCTAGTATCCAGTGTTTAGTTGAGCCTACCGTCTCGTTCTTACGATCTTTGAAGCAAAGTAGCTCTGTGTTTCTCAAAACGCTTCCTTAATGCTTGCAAGTTAAACACTGTAAGAGAAAAGGATTCAATAAATGTACACATGCAGCCGAACAAAATTTTTAGTGAATGTTCAAACACATTTTGCCAATCGTCCACACTACCTTATGTTCACTTCAACTCCACCAAGAAGAATCGCTGTAGCGCAAATACGTAAGGCTGCTATTCAACGACTATGTGCGTTAGGGCTAATTTCTCTGATGTACTTGATTTGCTCCCTCTTAAAAATGTGTATGGCTTGATGATGGTGGGCTGGTGGTGGTGATGCTAGAGGTGCGTGAGGTGGTCAGGTGGTGGTCCAGGCTATGAGGCAGAGGTCCGCAGGTGTGGGGCGTGACGAGCGGCGACTACCACATCGTGGCGCGATACGGCGTGGTGGCGGCCGAGGCGTCCGGCCAGACGTGGCGGGTGGTGGACGTGCCCGTACAGCTGCACGACCCCGACGCTGCCTCGCGCCTCACGCCTCACGACGACAGCAGCGATGACGACTCTCCGGCCCTCGACATGACGCCCTCAGGTGCGTGTGGGCCCCCCTTCTCCTCCTAGTTGCAGGGGCGCCTCAGGGGCCAGGTCTCAACTACTGGCCCACCGGGCGTTTTTTTTTACACAAATTTTTGGGCAATTTTCGGGTTTAAATTTTAGTATTGCGGCTTTTTTCTTGCTTAAATATTTTGATAAAGCTATTTTCTGAATTAAATCTTCTAATTCAAGTTATTTTGTGCTCAATTCCCGTCACTAGAAGCTGTGTCTGACTATTAATGGTGGATGTGCAGTGTCGACAGGTGGCGGCAGAGATGGCACAGAGAGCCTGTCCGACCTGCACAACGCGATGACGGCCGAGCTGTGCCAGCTGTGGGAGCCCCAGGACGACCAGGAGAGCAGCACCGCAGGAGACGCTGACGACACTCTCGCTTTGTCCTCCATTTCTGGCCCCCCGACCCACACCGCGCCAAGTGACGGGCTGCCTCACCCTCATCAGCTACCCCAAGCCTGCCAAACAAAATTTGAACATCAACCATCCGACCAACATGGCGCGTCTAAAACCAGTTCCCGTGGAAGTGAGCAGTCAGAAATTGTTGATGCGGATGTTGAGGGCCTTAGTGTTTCAACAGATAAGCTTGCCATTTCCGGCGCTGACGATTGCGCCGCTGCTGAAGGCGATGAGGAGTTTGAGAGCGCAACTGACGGCAGCTGCAGCGATGACGAGGATGGCAATATCTACGAGTCCACGCGAGATTTGTGTGACGGGGCGTGCTCGTCGCTGCCTAAGCGTAAGAAGAAGGCGAGAAGAAAGAAGAAGCTCAACAGTCCAGATGATACGCCCAAAGCACTTGATGAAAGGGGTAAAGTCGAGGCGACTTCTTTGCCTTACCCAGTTGTGCCAGAAGCCTCGGCTGCTGACCATACTTCCACCCCAGCTTCGTTAGCGCCCCAGGGCACCCACCCGCTCCCCACCCCCAGGTCTCGCCACCCCAGCTCAAGCAGCGACAGCTCCCAAGCAGCTCTCCAGCAGGCAGCCGCTCTCAGGGGCAGGGGCGCTACAAGCGACGCCTTCCCGTCTCTGGATGAGCATCTCTGGCTGGGGGTGTCGGGTGGCGGCTGTTGGGTCTCCTCTTCCCACTGGCCTGACTGGTACGCTTTTTTAATTTTTTTTCAGACTTGCTTAGGTTAATTTTTAGTTATGGTTTGGTCCATTTTTCTCTTCAACTATTGCCTCTGATGTTTGTCGTATGAAGTGAAATTTTCAATTTCAATTATAATACTTAATTTAAAAAATTTTGCTCCAAGTTAAATGAGTGGCTTGACTGAAAAGCACGAGATGGGCATGTCGTTGTGAGTCCGCAATTGTGAGGCATTCTGTGACGAGATATCTCGGGTTCGTCCGCTGAGGTGTTGAGTGCGTGACTGAAGTGGTGATAGTGGTGGTGGTGGTTGTGATTGCGATAGGGGTGATGGTGGTGGTGGTGGTGGTTGTGATGGTGGTGATGGTTGCGATGTGATTGCGATTATGATGATGAGAGTAGTGGGTGGTTATGATGGTTGTTGTGATTGAAGCGGTTGTGATGGTGATGGTGGGCAGGTTCAGCGGTGCGGGTGCGGGGCTGTGCGGCGCGGAGTGGAAGGAGAACATCAGCTACCAGCTCTACCACCTCGGCTGCCTGCTGCAGCCCTACAGAGGGTGCGTACCTTCCTTCCTAACTCTTGCTTTGCTCTGAGCTCGTAAATGATGCATCTCATTTATCCCTTTCAAGTCAGAATTTGTACTACTCAGATTACCGTTGTTATTAAAATGTCATTAGACTTACTCTGGCAGTGTTAACCCTTTAAAGTCAGCATTTCTCTACTCATATCACCGTAATCATAACCACCATCAGTAGACTTACTCTGGTACCATCAGAATGAGGAAGGAGCTGCCACTCGGCAGTGAACTCCAAAGAACACATTAGGGCACAAATTTCATAATTATTAAAATATACTAAAGCTGTTTATGATAGTGGATTTTGAAATCCACTTTGCCGATAAAGGGTTATTACTCTCGAGGTGGTCCGTAAAATTCGTTGCCTCAAGCACGCACCGTCGTCTCATTTGTCCCCACAGTAATGCACCAGTCTCTCTTCTCAGCTTTCAATTGACGTCCTGTCTTATACTTCTTAGCTACAAAGTTGTCACTAGAGAACCTCTTAAAAAGTAGAATAAACGCTATGTTTTTTTGTTTCGTTTTTTTCAAGTGGTTTTACTTTATCGTGCGGGTTCATAATGGGAGTTTTGCTCTGCCATACTCGTGTAGGGCGAGGTTATTGTGAAGTTGGCTTTCTTTAGAGGGGAAGAAATGTCCTTGCGTTTTATGCAGAAATGTAAGACGTTCATAACACTGGCTCCGAGAGTTTGTTTTAGAAAATTGGTGCTCTATAGAAATAGAAGCGATTGCTCGCCGCAAAGTTGACACCTCTTCATGCTATGATGCGTGTTACATTTCGTTATGTATGTGGGCCCGTTTAATGTGTCTTTTTCTCATTCTATATTTGATTCGTTTTAATTGTATATTTGTGGCCACAACTTAGGGACGTCCACAGATTTTGCAGAAATGGATTTCACTTGAGACAATCGTCTCTCCTGTTCGTATTCTAAGTGGTATTTGTCTTTGGGAAGTGTGGAAAAATAGTTGAACATTGTATAAAAAGAATTTAAAGGAGTGTATTGTGTAAAATAAAATGAAATTTGTTATGTTAGGATTGCTTTTGCTACCCAACAGCGGCATAAATTACCCTGAATGCAGCCACATTTAAACCTGTAAAATTGCCTCAACTCTCACGTATCGCAGCGTTGTTTCTCTGCAAGTGAGTGCATTTTACTGTGAGCAGCAAACTTCATCTGTGTTATACTACATGCTTCTGTTATCACAGAGTCAGTGTACTTGAGGGTTGCATTAGGTTAGCACTAAGGTCGATCGTTTGTTAACACTGGGCGGATGTGCAGAGTGTACCGCGAGGTGGTGCAGAGCGGGAGCTGGACGGTGACGGGCCGGTGCCGCTGGCTGGCGGGTGGCCACTGGCTCCCCGCCACGCTCTACCTCACCATCCCCGACACCGCGCCCGCCTCAGGTGTGTGGCTTGCCGGTACTACAGCGTGCGGCACGGTAGGAGACTCAAGGTAGGGTCATTTCAATGGGGGACATTTACCTCCTCTTGTTCGGCTAGCCAATGGAACGACTTATTTCAAACAAACTTTATGACGTCACCATTGCGACATGTCATTAGGCCAATAGTGGTGCCAGATTTGGGGATAGCAGTGTTACCAGATGCAATTTGATCGCTGCTATTGGTTTGTTGCCGTGACGTCAGCATTGCCACACGTCGACAAAAAAAGACTGGTTTGATTTAGCGTTGTTTCTTCTAGCGTGGGGTGCAGTCACACTTCCAACTTTGAATGCAATGTCCAGACTGTGCTTTTTGTTTTGCTCGCTGCCTGAGTTGGTCTGTGCTGTGATCTTGATTACTCCCTTGAATGGACAAACTACATACATATTCCAGGCTTCTCCTCCCAACGACAGAGTAGCCGACAGCAAGCCACAATCATTCACCCTTAGTTACAAGGAAGCGAGAGAGGCAGCACTGGCCTCACCAGACTGCCCGGATCAGCAGCAGCCCAGCACAACCATCTTCCACAGTCAGGCCCTACAGCCATAGCTGGTTTACCCCAACCGCTTAATTGAGTGCAGCCCTCCCCCAGCACATGACAGGACACACTATATACCTCATCACATGCGGGCAGGAGGCTTCCAGTGACCGCGTCAAATAATTACATTCTCATGCACTATCATAAATTTATTTTAAACTAGAAACTTTACATCTCTTGTTTTATTCCTATTGCTGTAAAGATGTTGAAGTGAGATGTAAAGTAACGCATTAATACATATGTTGCAGGTCCAGTAGCAGCAGCAACAGCAGAGGCAGGCAGTGAAGGGACTGAAGAAGACAAGGAAGCTGGTGGGTCTCCAGCAGCCGAGGCCGGCCCTTCTGCAGCAGTCTCCAGTTGCCCGAAGGAGCCCGTTTTGGTTGTCGAGTTCTCTAGTAAATCTAAGAGGAAAGTGAGTGAGGCAAACTTGAACCCTTGCCGTAAGTTTTGATGAGGGATGTTTGTAATGTTTACATCACGTCGTACTGTTCTCGCATCATCACGAGAACCACCTTGCAAATCCAAACATCATTTGCTTACTATGATGTGGTTGAATCATTTCATAATGGCTTAATTAATGCCTCAACTTCTTCCAGTCATCAGATCTATGCAGATGTCAGAAGCTAGTGAGGCTGCAAAAATAATTTTCTTGTAGATGTTGCGATTGTTTTCTCATAAAGTGTTGTTTGAAGGTGGCGTTTAGTTTTTTGTAATATAAACTGAAATGCACTCATACTATTTCAAAAATAAATTTACTGAAATGCACTCATGCTATTTCAAAAATAAATAAACTGAAATGGACTTGTACTATTTTGATGTTCATCGTGAAAAAATATATTTAAATTTAATTGTGTACCGCTTTAACTCATGTGGTAATTTGTGGAGTGCCATACAGTCTGAGTAACTGGAACGTTTGTAAACCCACCCACGTTAATACTACTCATACAAAATTCTCCGTGTGTGCAGTTCTCCATTAACATGAAGACAATCCTGGCGATGCGAGTTCACGTAATGCCGCCGTCCCGCTGCCTCGTCGCCCTGTACTGCTCAGGGCAACCACAAGAGCCGTGCTGCCTGCAGTACAGCAGCGAGCACACGGCCGAGGAGTGGGCGGACTATCTCGCTGGCGCCATGTGGCAACTGCGCCAGGCAAGCTCCGCCCACTCCGGTCTCGAGCCCGAGCAGCTGCCGCGTGACGATGCGGTTGTGCGCCAACCTCCCGAGAACCTGACTCACGTTAAGCGCGGCATCAATTCAGTCCTTCCTTGTAAATTTTCGCGTGCAGGACACACTGGAGACTCCAAAGTGTCTCTAGAGAGCGCTGGGCGACAAATTTTAGCTGCACAAGAGGCTGTGGACAAGCAGCGGTGGGCGCAGCAGAGGAAGTTTGCGGAGCTCCAGAGCAAGCCGAGCGAGAGGACCATCTGGGCAACCGCTGCTGACGGGGCTGTGTTCCTGCATGACTCCGCAGCGCAGCCTCGCAGGGTGGGTCTCATCCTTCTCTTAATCTTTGTCTGCCACCACCTCAGAAGTTACTTTGTCTGCCACCACCTCAGAAGTTACTTTGTCTGCCACCACCTCAGAAATTGTTTTTTCTGCCATCACCTCAAAAATTATTTACATTTTGGACTGAGCTGTGTATTGAATAATTGAGAAAAACCTGCGAAATATTGTTTTTTATTTATTTATAATCGAAACGTGTATTTTAAGGTATAGAGAGCTGATGACCTGTCTTGTCAGGTCACTCAAATTGCCTGTGTTGCAGTTCGTGCTGGAGGAAGTGTTCAATTCTCGGATTAATCCTCGTACTTGAATATTACTGAACAAAAAGCGCCTTATTTTTCTTACATACGTTGATGAAATTGTGTGACTGTTTTTCTAGCTTGTTCGATTTTTGCGAGTTAATCAAGGTTGAGAAATTCTGTCAGTTAGTATGAGAAATAGAAGCATGAGTAGACACCAAAATTACAGTGTCAAATAAGTTTTGTAAATCGTAGTAGTAGGTACAGTTCTTAGTGAGTCCTGCTCTACGTGTGTTATCTAATTACTCTCTATCGGATTGGCTAAGACCTCCGGCGCGATATAAGCCTTGAAGCGCAAGTAACCTTCTTGCTAACTACTGCTAGACACCCTGTGTTGTGGGCGAGAAGGCTTGATTGAGCTCCTGCGTGAACACATGATGTGTGCTGTGGTAAATGTGTGCTGTATTGTACTGTACTATACTGGACTGTACTATGCTGTACTGTATTGTACTGTTCTGTGATGGTGTGTGCAGCGTTGCTGCGACGCGGAGGCAGCAGAGCACAGGCTGGAGCTGCCTGCAGAGCGGCAGGAGCGCCTCGTGCTGCCGCTGGCCGCGGGCTTCACAGAGAGCTGCACGCTCTCCCTCACCTTCACCGTCGACCCCGACGCTGTTAGGTGCGTGATAGATGCGCTAGCTTTGGTAGCTCTACAATGACGCTGTAGAAATGATGTTAGCTGACATCCACCGTGGCGCTTGCTCACCTGACGTGGACAGCAGCGGTCTGTGCAGCGAGTTGCGGGCATGGCAACTCCAGTGGCCGGCATTTGCTCCGTCGCACAATCGGGATCAGTTCTGGCAGTGTGTGGTAGCGACGTGTCAGAACGTGATGGGTCGCTACCACGTGTGGTGGGAGCGACCATCTGACCCGAGGCTGGGTTTTCTAACATTTCAAGTCGTCACAGCTCCACAGTCTCGAGTGAGAGTTCTTCTTTCAACTTGGCAACGAGGCGCCGTGCTGATTTTTGTGCAAAATATGTTTAAGTTTGCGTTTTTGTTTTGTTCAAATGGAATAGAATAATTTTACCGAAATGTTCATTTGCGAAATAAATTATATATGCAGTTGAGTGGATAATCAGTAGGATATTGCGTTTAAAATATCTCTTGTGGGTAAAGCGCAAGAAAACAATATGGAGAACCTGAGGTGATCTTGCTTGTGCTGCCCCTCAGTGATCGTGGGTGCCCCCTGGCCTCCTGTGCCTTGGTTTATCATGTTACCGAGTTGTGAAAATTTATCACTAGTCACTCTAGCCTCACTTGACCATGTGTTCATATTTACGTTTGTGATGTGCCCCATAACTTGCCTGCGCGCGTCCCGTGTGCATGACTGACCCCGTATACCGCGCCGCAGGTTCCACGTCAACTTGGCGGTCTCGAGCGAGTCTAACTGCACCCTCGCCCTCCACTGCAACCCGCGCATCGCTAAGAAGGTGGGACTTCACTTCTCCCTCACACTATTGAATATATACTATATATGTATTTATTAACCTGCGTCCTGCTTTGAAGTTGACTTGACATAGTGACGTTGATATTACCCAGACCTCGTTCTGAAGTGAGAGCATATGAACTTGCTTCTCAAAATGTATTTTTTCTTTTTTCGAGTTAAAAGTGAATTTTATTGCGCATGTTATTGTGATGTCTGAAGCTGTTAATATTGTTATACTTATTGCTATAATCCTCTTTATTCGTGTTTCTGTTCGCGTTCCAATCGCTATTGCTATTACTGCTATCTTTATTACTATTGCTCTATCTTTTTCCTTTGTTTGGTTTTCACGCTTATTATTTCGATTGTCGTTCTACTGCTACTTCATTCTGTGTGTCTTGTGGTACTCCATTGTTTTATTTTTCCTCTGTGTACCATGACATTGTGCTATGAACTACTCTATTTAGTGTATGTATATATCATTGTTTGATTTCAAAATCATCCATTATATCCTAACTTTATTATTTACATTGCTTTATTTTATTCTGTTTCATATCACGTTTTTGAGCAATAATTTGACACTAGATACCCAAGTCCATTATACATTATCTATTCCTTCATCCTGCCGCACTGTACAGTATTTCATTGCATTCCTTTCTATTATCATCTATGAAAGATATTGTTTAGCCGGAGCGCTTGCAAGAAGTCACGGCAACTGGCGCACTATTCCATCGCATTCTATTCATTTATCCTCAATCTTCCTTCTTCATTCAATTGCAGTGTACAGCATCCCATCCCATTCCATTCTATTATCATCTATGAAAGAGCAGTGCGTTTAGCCGGATCGCCTGCAGCAAGACATGGTAGCGGTGACGCCCAATATATATTATTGTCTTCCTTCGTCATTTTATCGCGCTTTACAGTACTCCATTCTATTATTATCCATGAGAGAGGATTGCTTGTAGCATGCATTCCATTCTATCCTCAATCTTCCTTATTCATTCGATCACACTGTACAATATTCCATCGTATTCCACTGTATTATCATCCATGAGAGAGGATTGCGTGTAGCATGCCAGAAGGGACGGTTGCAGACGCGTGACCCAGCAGGCCCGTGCCGCAGGTGGTGGTGCTCAACTCGTACGAGCGGGGCGAGTGGCAGGAGGAGGAGCGGCACAAGCTGCCCGCCTTCCTGCCCTCCACACGCAACACCCTTACCATCGTCTCTGCCTCCGACCACTACCAGGTGATGTATCTCAAGGTGTCATGCTCGCGCTTTTGACAGGCTTTTTCGGTGAAAAATTGTTGATGTGCCTCATTCTCAAGCTCACTTTTTTATGCTCGCGCTTTTGGGTGGTTATTTCGGTGAAAAATTGTGCTTGTCACTTGTGAAATACGTTGCTCACTGATGAGTTCATAAGCTTCTATTTTGAGGACTTCAATAATCCTTACCATCTTCAGTTCGGCCTTTCCTGCATCTTTATAGCCGAGCGTGTGATGCAAAACCTCCACACACAATTAAAGTTTGATAGCTTCACTCTGGCTGCAGCACAGATCTTAAACCAGTAATCTTTATTACGCGTCCAGAACCTACGGCAAATCTATTTACTTCTGAGTTCTCATCATAACTCTTACAGGGTTATTTGTTTACCGTAGTAGGCAATAGTTTGCTTGAATGTTTTAGTCGAGGAGTCTGCTACGAGTGGACCAATCCGTCTTGTTTCTTGTGTAACTGAATTGTGAGGTCTCAATTTAGCGTCTCGATGTTGCAATGCACCTCGCCCCCTAGCTCTATTAAAGTTAATATTGTAGCGGCTGCAATGAGTTCTGAGCACCGCTGAAGGGTTATGAAGGTGCCCTTTTGATTCTGCAATTGTAGAAGGCTCTTATAGATATTTGTGTTAAAAGAGAGTACTGCCAGCTTAATGGGGTTGTAATATCGTTGCAAACACCTTTTGATGCAGCTAGTGGCATGCTTTTTGGGGGGCCTTGGGTTGGTGCTGGAGACGAGTGGCACCGTGTAATTGTGGTGGTACAGCTGCAAGGACGGCAAGCCCACCTATCTATTCCACTCACTTCACCATCTGAGAGTAATTACTTGTATTGCAATTGTATCATGTCTGTGAATTGTGCCCTGCAGCTAAAGGTAGGACGACAAGCTCACCGCCATACTCGACTGACCTCCAGACTACTCAGACTTGCTATCCCATCTCCAGACTATAAGTATCGTTACGTCACCTGCATGTGTGTTGTGCCCCGCAGCTGCTGTCGATCAGCAGGTAGGACAGCAAGCTACTCTACTGACGTCCAGACCACTCAGACTTGCAAACATAAACAATAACATAATCATCATTACTGCGGACAACCAGCTCACCACCGCACCTCCTGACCACTCACACTTGCTGTCCCAATAGCCATTGCTGCAAACATCATAAGGTCACGTGTGTGTGTTGTGCCCACAGCTGCTCGTGAACGGACGGGCGTGGCACACCTTCAGCCAGCGCGTGGCGGCAGAGAGCGTGTCAGAGCTGCACGTTGGGGGCGACGTGCGTGTCACCAGCGTCACCTACACGCACGGCAGGGTCTGTATTATTGCCTCAGGGGCTGCACGACTGCATCCCTTGGTCTTTGTAACTTGACACGTTGCTTGCGATACGACCCACCGGTCGTTCTTAAGTTTTTCCTGCTGCGGAACGACCCATCGATACGTAGTTTGAAAAATTCTGATTATCTTTTTTGAATTAATGGTATTCAATGGACTCAGTTAATGTTTGGTATTTGTAATTTACTAATCACTTTCGACTTTAAATTTGAGTTAAATATTGAACTTCAGTTTAGCCCATCGCAGTCAACGTGTTGAGACGAGCGGTACATCCATGCTAAACTTGTGTTGTGCTTTTCAAGCGAGATTTAGGATAAAGACGCTGAGTAGAGGAGTGCTAAAGTCCTGGAGCCTGATGTATATCGCGCACCTCGAAGTAGCGAGTATCCCTCTTTATCTCTGTACTTGTTCAATTTGTATATATTTATTTAGCTACACAATTTTGTTTTTTATCTCCATTTGCGTGCATTTAGTAGACATTTGGTGCGGTACACCCGATGCCTGATGTATGTCGTGCACCTTGAGATAGTGATTATCCCTCTTTATCTCTATACTTACTAATTTTTACTTATTTTTTGAGCTACATAATATTTTGATATCGACTTGCATTCACACGAATTGGGCATGTGGTGCGGTCCACAGCCGGTGCCTGACGTGTGTCGTGTACCTTGAAGTAGCGAGTGTCCCTCTTTGTCTCTGTACTTCTTAATTCTTCATTTCTTGTTTTTGGGACATGATATTTTTATTTCGATTTGGGTGCACACTAACTAGACATGTGGTGCGCGGTCCACCCGGATCTGCCCGGACCGCTGAATGCATAATATTTTGCTTTGACCTCCACTTGCGTGCACTAAGTAGACAAATAGCTATACTCAAATATGTCCATTGTACTGGACTTGAGATACAATCTATTGCTGTATCACTTGTGGTAAATAAATTGTTTAAATGTGGTGCGGTCCACAGACGGTGGCGGAGGTGCTGGAGGAGTGCAGGTGGGAGGGCGTGGGAGGCCACCTCGTGCTGGTGGCGGCGGGTGCGGGCGGCGTGGTGTGGGGCGTGTCCAACGACTGTCACCTCTACGCCTACACCGGCGGCAGGGGCGGCGGCCCCTACAAAAGTCAGTGTTTAAGAGCGGCTCATCTCAGTAGAAGAAACAAGGTAGCTTCAAACCAGTCTTTTTTTCGTGTCGCAATGGTGACGTCATGGCAACGAACCAATAGCAGCGCTCATGTTGCATCTGGCAACACTGCTGGCCCCAAATCTGGCACCACTATTAGCCTAACGACATGTCAGAATGGGGACGTCAAAAAGTTTGTTTGAAATGAAGCCGTTCTATTGGCTAGCCGAACAAGAGGAGGTGTATTTTCGCCATAAAAAGGACTCGACCTAGTTTCCTCTACCGTGGAGTTTACTTTCGGTCTTTGTATTCCCTTCCTCGGTTTTGTGAAAGAATATCTGAACGTTGTGCTTGTCTGGAATACACTAAACGAACTTCAATTACTGATCGGTTCAACAATTAATATTTGTGAAAATTGCTAGGCTCAGGGGAAAGGCATCAAATACTTGTCTGTATAAAACTTCGACGTTTTGGCTGTACATACTTGTGTTATAATGTTTCCTACATGTTCATGGATAAAGTTGCCTTCTTTCTTCGAGCTGATCAAACGCTGATGGGTTGAGGAGTAGAATGAAAGTCTTCAAACCTGCAGAAATGTTGATTTCATTCTGAGCTCGTGTGAATAACCAAACAATAGATTGACATTGATTCCTCCAAACCTAGAATGTATTTCGTTCATTTCGTTGGCAAAAACAATTAGTGTACGCTGGCTAATCTTTACCGTGGTTGGATTGGGTTCACAACTGTCCATTGATTGTGTTTGTATATCCTAAAGACAGGAGAGTTAAGCGAGTTACTTTCCTCTCGTGCATTGGATGGAGGAGGAATTTCTTCCAAGTTTCCTTTATGGACAAAAATGCCTCATCGGCCCATGTTACAAAGATATTTCTGATTTTTTTTTTATTTTTCCATCCCAAAATCGATTGCACAACTGACAAGAGAAATTTGTGCCATAGTGCATTTTCTACACTGTTTGCGTTGTCACAAACTTCATTCCCTGAAGTATTTTCATCAAAGTAGTGTAACGTATTATGTATTTTGGATACAAAGAAATATTTTCATCAAAGTAGTGTATCGTATTATGTATTTTGGATACAAAGAAATATTTTCATCAAAGTAGTGTAACGTATTATGTATTTTGTATACAAAGAAATATTTTCATCAAAGTAGTGTATCGTATTATGTATTTTGGATACAAAGAAATATTTTCATCAAAGTAGTGTATCGTATTATGTATTTTGGATACAAAGAAATATTTTCATCAAAGCAGTGTAACGTATTATGTATTTTAGATACAAAGAAATATTTTCATCAAAGTAGTGTAACGTATTATGTATTTTAGATACAAAGAAATATTTTCATCAAAGCAGTGTAACGGATTATGTATTTTGTATTTGTTGAAGCATTTTCATCAAAGCAGTGTAACGTATATATTTTGTGTGTGACTAAGCATTGTTACCGAAGTAGTGCGATGTATCATGTATTCTCTAACAGGGTTGCCACATCCTTGACAAATCCTTGAATTGTCCATGTATAAATGAAAATGTCCTTGTAAAATGAAATGTCCTTGCCATGTCCTTGTAGAAGTCAGTTTCTGTTCTTGCCACGTCCTTGTGAAATTTCATTTGTGTTCTTGTTGTGCCCTTATTTATTAATTCTATGTGTTCTGTGAAAACATTAATTTGTTAGCTAGCTATATTTGACCAATTCTGTGCAGAGAATGAGAGATTCACTCTTGTTTGGGGAAAGTAATGGCATTCCCCCACATCCCAGCTATTTTCTTTCTTGAGTTCTGTT
>JACJUY010001548.1:102126-122288 GCA_014220935.1 Platorchestia sp. MABIK | reverse complement strand
CTCGGCCTGGTTCACAATTTTTCTCATTGCTGCCTGGTCACAGCGCGGCCTGGTTCACAATTGTTCACATTGCTGCCTGGTCACAGCGCGGCCTGGTTCACAATTGTTCACATTGCTGCCTGGTCACAGCTCGGCCTGGTTCACAATTTTTCTCATTGCTGCCTGGTCACAGCGCGGCCTGGTTCACAATTGACTCGTCAATAATTCTTTCAAGTCCACACTCCTGGCTCCTTTGGTCTCAAGCCAGTCAACACGCCGGCAACTCAGATTAGAAGCGTGCTAAGGAGTTTCAGAATTTTCACTCCTCCCTTTACCAAGTTTTACTGGTGCCAAACTATGTTATTATTATTTACGTTTCGTGAAGTGAAAAGTCTTAGACAAGGATATGATGACGACCACTTGCACATAGCAAGTATTCCAGCCTACCCACTCCTTCTTGCGGTGATGCTTTTAGCACACCCATTTGGAGTTAGTAAGTATACATAAAGTTTTTGTGGAAAACAATAACCAAGTGCGCATATGATTGTTAGTTAATTTGTTATCTGCCGGTAGAATCAACGGGAACGAGGAAGGGCACCCTCTAACATCTGAGTTTTATATTTTTGTTTTTTTGTTTGTGTTTATATTGATTCTTTACTGTGTGTAAGTGTTTTTGGGGAAAAAATGTTAGATCCATCATGCTCGAGTCTTAATACTGTGGGAAAAAAATTTTTTTAAAAATCCACAGAATTTTGGAAAGTTTTTGGAAATCGATTTAATCTTAATACTGTGTGCAAACTTCTTTTGGGAAATACGTTAAATCTTTCATGGTTGTGTTAGGCAAGTAAGAAACGCATGACGTCTCTGCAGGCTACAGCGTGCGAGGGCTGCCGACGGACCGCGCTGCTTGGACGCGAGGCAGCAGCGCCACGGAGCCCTGCACGAAGGAGGAAGTCCGTCTGCCCTCCACGCACTGGGTCTGGGTGTGTATTGCACGGTAGGAGAAACGAGGTAGGGTCAGACCAGTCTTTCTTCGTCGACCGTGTCGCAATGCTGACGTCATGGCAATGAACCAATAGCAGCGCTCATATTGCATCTGGCAACACTGCTAGCCCTAAATCTGGCACTGCTATTGGCCGAACGGTATGTCGCATTGGTAGCGTCATGAAATTTGTTTGAAATGAAGCCGTTCTATTGGCTACCGAACAAGAGGAGGTGTATTTCCCCGTAGAAATGACTCTACTTTGTTTCCTCTACCGTGACAATCGGTAACGCAGACAAGCGAGTGGGCGGTGGACTACCACCCCCCGGGTGGGTGCGACAGCGATGGCTGGCAGCACGCCACCGACTTCCCCCTGGGCTTCCACCCGCACTGCTACGTGACAGACCTGGTGAGGCGGCGGCGGTGGAGGCGCAAACGCCGCCTCTCCACCTCAGGACCCTGGCTTCAGCTCGGGAGGACGCTCCTCGTACACGCCGATATTGCAGTCAGTTCGCCACTCTGCTCTTTTATTCACGGTGTTTCTGTTTAAAAATGCATCTTTTTTGCAGTGTCAGTCAACATTACCATGCCGATATTGCCATTATTTCGCCACTGTGCTTTTTTATTCACGGGCTCCTTGTTTGTGTTTAAAAATGCATCTTTACGCTGCATTAGTCAGCAGTAGGTCACACTCCTCCAACTCATGTTAGTTCTCTCACTTGAAGGTTATATTTTTCTCGCATCTTGATTTTGAGCTGCGTGCAAGCTGCCGAGATGTCAATCGACTCGCACTGTTGCCCACATTTTTTACCGGCTTCATTTTCCCTTGCAATGTCGCTTTTGACGTGGAACTCAAGGATATGTTTTGTTATCTCTATTGTAATGACCTGAGGAAATTATCCAGTTCACACTCATGGTGAGGAAAGCTTTTGTTTTGACCAAATGTTAAATTTGGGAATGAATGCTTTAGAGGCGAACTTTGGAATCGTGCGTTTTCATGAGATTTTATTTAGTCAATTTAAAGTTATAGGAAGTGCTAAGTCGCTGTTCACACCTGAGTTGTTCGTAGAATTGATTAATATTCAAATATTTAACTGAGAAATATTAAACGATGTTTTCTCCCGTAGACAGAAGGAATGCATTGGAAGAGTGGGCTTTGGTGATACTTTTGAATAAAGTGTAGCAGCTTAAGAGAGCTACAAAATAGGATTCTCATTGACTTATATTAGAAGAAAGTGAAAGCAGTCAACCGAGCGGGCCTTGGCATACACATTGCCTGTTTCAGCCCTGCACTACTGGTACATTACGTGTTTCTTCTATTATAAACAAATTCTTCGCGAAACACAAGATTTCATTTCCGAGTTACTTTCATCTATTTTTAAATTCATGCCAATTCATTTAAATTCATGCCGAAAAATCTATGAAAACCATAGATTTTTCGGAACTGCTTTGAGTGTTGTTTTAATTTTATAAAGTTGATAGCTATTGTTAATAACCAAATAGCGACATTAAGTGGAGTGTGATATGAGCAGTCGCGGCCAGCGAACGACGGGACGGTGCCGGTGTGGGTGGTGAGTCTCAGCGGCGAGATCCTGTACCGGACGGGCGTGACCGCGAACTGCCCCGAGGGCACCGCCTGGTCCATCATCTCCACGGACCACCCGGCAGCCCACGTCTGTGTGGACATGGGGCCGTGCTTGGATGACGATGGCAGTTGTTCTTCTCCTAATGACTGCAGTCCTGCCACTGTAATTGGGGGCAGCGGCAAACTCGGCCCGGCCAACACCTGCCAAGTGTGGGCTGTGACGCGCGACGGGCGCGCGCTTCTCAGGCTGGGAGTCACCCTCACCAACCCCACTGGCATCCAGTGGGTCGACGTGGACGCGCCAGGTCTGTAGAGTTGTCTTTGGTGTGTCATAAGGTCGTTCCTTGCTGTACGTTTGTGTTTTTGTAAAATATCTCGCTGTAGATTTGTCTTCGTCATAAAATACCTTGCTGCAGATTTGTGTTCATATATTGCTGTAGATTTCACATTAACCTAATTTGTCATGGAATTTTTATATTGGTATTGAGGAGTGTGATAATAACAAGGTAGAATAATTCATAGACATAGCTGTTGGCTTCTATAACATATTATAGTGCTGTCATTTTGGTGAGAGCTTCTCATTCGTTGGGCCTCTTGTGGCACCTGGTGCATCATCACATGACAGCCCTGTTTCAGTTATTCCTATCACAACAATCGTGAAAAACTCTAGAATCTCGAAAAAGAAAGTCATGTACGACCTAAATCATCTTCAGGGCTGCGTCACACCTATACTGACCGTCTCACAATTTTGTTGAACTTAACAGGTGTAAAGCCTTCGAATCAGTGCTGATGTAGAGTACTACACAATAGGATTTGACTCGTGAGAAATAGTGTGTACTTACTAATAGCATGTAATAGTATGAAAAACAGTGTGTACATGCAAATTGACCATGGCTGGTGCCTGTGGCCAGGTGTGGCGTTGAAGGCTGTGGAGGTGGGAGGGGGCAGCGTGTGGGGTCTGGACCAGCAGGGCGGGCTGTACAGACGCGCCAAGACGCAGCCCCTCTTCCCTGAGGGCACGAGCTGGACGCCCGTGTGTGAGGGCGTTGAGGATATCAGCGTTGCTGCGGGCGGGCAGCTGTGGGCCGTGCTCTCCCTGCCACAGACGCCAGGTGAGGCGTGGCTTTGTGGATCATCTTGCAAAGATCAGCTGGGACTATTATATTACTACAGTAATACTGTGGGTGGCAATTGGAGTAGCTTTTGTGATGGCTGTTGCTGTGTTTCCTTAGTGGTAATTGTGACAAGCATTGAACAACGATTATATAGCATGTTTTTGCTAAGGTGGTGTGAAGTTTGTGTTTTTGAACTGTGAGACAGACGGCGCGATATAGCGCTGATTACTGAAGCGCTAGCATATCTATGTTAATACTGCTTCTCCAGGTGACGACCCGAAGGACAAAAGCTCCTCGGGCGCTACAGGCAAGGGAGTCGGGATGTTGTGCAGGCGCGTTGGTGTCACCAAGCAAACGGCTCTGGGCACGGGCTGGGAGTTGGCTGCCGGCACGGGCTGGGGTTCCATCTGCGCCAAGATGATGTGCGCCGCTTCAAGTGTCAAGTCTCCCGACGACGATGACGAGTAGCTCTATAGTAAGTTAGTGATTATGGATGGAGGAGCTAAGAACAAAGGAGATAGCAAGCGAAAATTACTCTTGTGTTACTTATTCATGACCTCGTTGAACTAAGTGATTCAAAAGAATCTCACATATGCTGATTGTAATGCAGTAGCGATAAGATGAGTATTCTTGACATTTTCTGGGACCGACTGATATTTTTGTACCTTACTGTTTCTTCAGTTTAAACGATAAAATTTTTTCTTGGGCATTACCTTTATTTACATTAGCCTTAGAACATTCTAAAGCCCCCACTTTGTATGGAAATGTCGTTGAGGTAAAAGCAAGGGCGTTTTTGGGCTGTACTTTAATTTACCAGCGCTTCACACGAGCCAAATCAAAAGGTTCTGTGCCAGCAATGGTTCTCTTGCTTTCATTCCCATCTTGTAGTTAGCGATTTCAAACTAGAGCTGTTGACTCTCATTACAATATTCCACTTCTTGGTTGTATGGCCGTCCAAATTGTGTTTCTGCGGTGATGCTCTCAACTCGTGAGCTGTCCTGTAGTGTTAAGCTTGCGATGTCTTCATCCTTCTTTTCTTTTGCTGTTACTGAAATTAAGTCTTTCGTAGAAGTTTGTTCAAACCTCGAGCTCGATAGTCATTCGGACCTTTAATTCTATAATGCTTAACGTTTGCGTTCAGTCAGTCTCATGTTGTGTGCGAGATCTTAATTTAACAACTTTATTTTAAAATGTCATTGTAGGTTCTACGTCACGTACGAATAATTTGACATGGCCAGTAAGGCCAATTTGTTTTAAGACAAGATTTAAAGATTTAATTCCTAGTGAGAAAATTTTATAAGTAGATACAGGTCAACACTGTTAGTCGTCGAGTGTAGGTTAAATGCCCCTAGCGTTCAGAATATTGTTCTTCCTGATACTTTTAAGTAATAGATAATTTGGAGTAGACTACTTACGAGTGGTCGGTTAACTTCATGACAATAACATTCCTTGTGTTATTTTATCTGGTACCTCATGCATTCCATCACAACTATGTGTTGAATTTGTATCGTGATTTGCAAACATTTTTTATTGCCATGACGCTGGACATTTTCTGTCATTTTGACCCCGGAGTTGAACTTCGTGTGGCCCCAGTAGTTCTGTAGAGGCCGTGTGGCAGAAAACTACTCTCAGCCGCGGCAGACGTACTCATTATAGCTAATTCGGTGTTGCTTAATGGCTAGACGCTAGTTTATTGATCAGTATTTTCTCCTCTTGCTGTGATTTTCGTTTCTAAGAGAAATTTCATGTTTTTATTTGTGCTAACTTTATACGTTGCACGAGATTGGTTTCTTCAAATATTCTCTGATCGTTCCTTTTTTCGTGTTTGTCATTCAATAGGGTTGCAAAATTGTGGTACAGATATGGAAAATCATATCACAGAGTCTGAATGATCTTTAATTTTGTTCGAGGACAAATGAGTGGGGACAACTTTACAAAACTGTTTGAACAATCTTTTAGTACCAGAAAAAGCCTTTCATCGGCCGACTGCTTATTTCCGGGTGGATAATTAACTAATTTGGAAATTTTAGTGCGTGTAAAACTGCATTTCAGGGTCATTGCTATATTTGATAGCAAAGATTATTTTAGAGTGTGAAAATTAATTATGGCTCTTCCACATCAATTTCATTATTGCCTAGCGGCATGTATGCTAAGCGGGAGACGTACACACTTTAGTATAAGATACGGTAGTATGGAAATACTTTCTGGTTTATTTACGTCACAAAATCGATACTTTTCCGCTCACACTCACACAAAAGAAATGATTCTGGTGTCACGTTATGGAGTGTCTAATTATTTGTTTATCTTCCAAATTTTCTAGCCACAGGATGCTTTTTGTATTCTACTTTGTTGAAATCCCGCGTGTATTTAATAAGTTTGTTGAGTTCTTGAAATTCAAGCTGAACTGAGTTCTAGCAAGTTGTAGCCTTTAATCGCAGTTTTTAACGTAGACAATTTTAATTCAACCCATTTATCAGAAAATATTTCAGAGTATAATTATCAGTCATATCTATAATTTGTAGAATGAGATTTTTTTCTATTTGATATTGATCTAATCGTTAGATTACAACCAATACAAATGGCTTAAGTGTATTATCGCAACAGTAACATCGTGAATCTAGTATTCTCTTCCTTGACGAAAATGTGCCGCTATTTATAGAATACGGAGTATACTACCTATCATACTTATATATGAATAATTCCAACTATCGAAAGTAAGTACTTACCCGTAACTGAAACTGCGCTCTGAACAGTATATAAACATGCGCAAGATTTATCCAATGTCAACTCGGCGTGCATGGTTGGTAAGCGTACGATCTTGCAGTGAGCTCATACTTTACTTCTGTTGTATTAAATCGATCATGCTTAGTTACATTATTTTTTCTGATACGTTTCGATAATTCACAGGCTTTGCCGGAAATTTGCATTAGAATTTATAAGTTCTCCTTCAATGGAACCTAGGCTCATGCAGGCTCTGGTTCTGGCCTAAGCGGAAGTATATTCTTCGCATCTCTATTTTTTAACAATATTCGCAAAAACTTGAAGTTTTCGTTGCATTTCATAAATATATTTCAATTTATACGCAGTGCTGTCGGTTTTAAGTTTCCCTCCAACGTCATACCCGGAAGGCAAGTCGATGAGTCTCTCAATGTGCGTAACACCAGCTTCGGGCCCGGAGTTTGGTTTGGTCAGCGTAAAAGCAGAGTTGCACAGTACCTTTTAAGTGTATACAGTAGCATAGAATTGAAAATTAATGTATAACCGTTATTTCTGGAACTTCTGGGGGGACAACATGCCCAACGGTTACTCGATGATTGCAAACGTTGTCCTAATTTTGATTAATTAATCAGTCCCCGAAAACAAGTACGTCCATACGATAACAGTGTTTATACAGAGGGGTTGACACTGACCAATTACGCTGTAGTAGTAACACACTGACTGCTAGCAAGGTTGCAGTGCCATCAACATCGCAGCTTCGAGTAGCAAAAGTAGTAAACAAGGTTTGCTAGGGTTTCAGTAAAAGACTAAATCTCAGCAAACGTTTCAGAATCTAAACACGAAACTCCACATTATTTTAACAAAATCTTTACATAATCTTTGCTAAAGCTTCATCAAAATTATCATTACAGGAAGTATCCCATTCTTAACACAAGTACAAAAACAGAAAAAGAGCCTGCAATACAATGTTACAATATAAATTGTACACTTACGCATAATAACGGTCCCACCTCGGGCGGTGCAGGTCGGCTAGGTATCGCTAAATTAATGAAAGTGCAATACCCTTCCTTGTCTGTTTCTAACGTTCTCTCTATCACAAATATAATGCGTTCAATTAGATACCAGCAAACGTGGTAAAAGCAACACGTATAAATTCTTATACTGCGTGATGCTAGTAGAAGCAGTAGTCACCAATTCGGAGGGCGCAGATTAACCAACTGGCATAGCTGTCAGGATAACATAAAGTTCCGCTGCACAACTAGATGCTTCTCGTTAGATCTCCTCGGTCATGACGGTACCTCCTTGTGGAACTGTGACATTTTTCAACATAAAGAAGAGAAGGCACGAAAGCCCAACACTTTAAATAATATAAACTTCCCTGTGCTATAAGTAAAATTATCAACGTTCTGAGCATCACGAAACAAAAACTGAAAAGCACCACAGCTCTAAACGGAGAGCTCATTCGTAAATGTACAAAAAACGATTACATAGAGAGCTGTTCTTGAACGTACTTCAGGTGCAAATCTGACACAGCAGTGAATATTTCTTTGAACATTCGCTCGGGCTGCGGAATGTTCTTATCTTTGATGAGCTGCTTGATGAGCACGGCTACCTCCATTGTGCTGAGACCGCGTGTGCGCTCCGCAAGTGTCGTGGGGTCGAGGTCGAGATCGCACCCCTGCTCCCTGCCGCTGTTGTACCCATCGTCCGGCCTGCGTGAGTACTGGCCGCTCTCATATTTCTTGTTCCCATCCCACGACTGATAGCTGGAAGATGAGGAAGGGTAAGAGGGCGCACTCGCTCCAGCTTGGTGACGTCCATTTCCACCATACTGCTCACCCTGAATTTGTGCTCCCGCATATCGAGACGCACCGTAGCTCTTCTCGTTTTCAGCGTACCCTTCACTGTAATCGTAATTGGACTGCTTGCCATAGTAACTGCTGGAGCTCCCTGCCATCCACTTGCTCCTGCCGGTGTCATCGTGGGACGCGTCGCTGCCGCCCGACGCGTTGCCATCGGCCTGAGCTGCACTTCGTGATGCTCGGTTGGTCTTTGCAGCAATGAGCGCTGTTTTTCTCTTGGAAAATTCTTCTTCCATGAGATCAGATACCATTCCTTTCCACACGTTACCCCATTCCTGCTCAAGAGAAACACTGTCTTTGTGTCCCATTTGTTCTTCGTACAGATCCATGAACACCTCGCGATGTTCTGAATAGTTAGGATGCAGTTCAGGGTTGGCGACGTAAGTCTTGAATTCGGCCTCCAGTTCAGACCGCATCCGGGACTCCTCCTCTAGCGTCAATGACGTGCTGGCAGGCGCTCTACTGTACAGAAAGTGAGTAAAATAAAAATATGTCTAACACTTCGCTAAATCCAACAATCCATATCCTATAAATACTTTGAAGTAGAACTGAAATGTAAAACTCACCAAATTTTAAAAACTTCTGCGCAAATTTGAACGAAAAGCTTCCCACTTTGCTAATGTGACTCTTGAGAGCTATTTCATGATCTTACACCTGAAGGACAAGTGGCTGTATACATTCTCCTATAACTAGTATTTGCACCTATATTTTTTTTACTATACGATTTATACGTAGAAAGTTTGTTTTGTACAGTGATTTTCTTCTTCACAAATTTTCTTGAGTTAGGATAGATTTTAAGTAAGTTTTAGCCTCTCAAAACAAAAACATTTATGTTCCAAAGAGAGAAAGGGCGAACGCACCATTAAGTGTGGAGATTAGGGAACGGGGAATTTGTACACAATGCGTGTTCCCCTACACTAGACACCCCAGTGCACACATACATCAAGTTAAGAAAGAAATTTATGAAATGAGCTGACGGTTGAAAAACGTCAGTTGAACAAAACCAGTGAACCGAAAAACGTATTTCAACTAAAGGAAGGTCTACCCAACCTTCAACTCAGGACTTCGCTATTTATCATATGCTATGTACTTTTCATATTAGTGCGATATTGCAATACTGCTGCAACTCTAAAACTGAGCTGTGTAGTTTTATGTTCATTTGTATTTTTAAAAATAAGATGGTCCAGATCTTCATCTGCCTATACACGTGGTGACTGTCATCGAATAGTACTCTCTGATTTCTGAAGTTCAAACTGAACAAGTGATACAGGCGATATGCATGAATTTCAAATTATAGTGTTTTGTAACTTACTATCAACGTTATACTAACGACTTCACATCCAAAGAATTAATAGTTAGGAACATGTCATTTTAAAATTATTAATCAAAATATCAGACGGAAATTTTTGCACCGCTAACCTGGAGTCGCCGTCGGGACGAAACTTCTTGCCTACTTCACTCCCTACGCTGGAACTGGACCTCAAGAAGCCTTGAGAGGGTGACTGGCTGCGAGACCGGTACCTCTTCTTTGTGTCGGACTCAGCGAACGGATTGTACTTGTCATAAGATGCAGGTGCGTTACCACTGACGGAGGTGGTAGTAGTTGTAGCAGCAGGAGAGTTCCAACTTGACGCAGTGTTCGACGACTTGTACTGAAGGCCACCATAAGGTGGCCTTATTCCAGAATTGGAGGGAGAAGCCGAGACGTTGCTGTAGGCATCACCAGTACCGGGTGGAGGCGGAGGTTTGTACACCGAAGGTGGTCTCACTCTCGGGCCTGCGGGTGGCTGAAAGCCCTGATGCGTGGCAGCATGGACAGGACGCTGGCCTAGACTTGCGGATGGTCCCGCAGGTCTTAAAGGCGGGCGACTGTTGAAGCCCATGGTTGGCCGTGAAAAAGGATTTCTTGGTGGACCAGAATTAGCATTAAGCCCCACAGGAGGACGCGCGCTAAAACCAGAAGTTAGTCGCTGGCCCGTCATGGGAGGATAAGGGTTGGGACCCATTGGAGGTGGGCGAACGCCTGGAGCTGGAGGGCAACTGCCGTTCACAGGGGGCAGGAAACGAGCGCCAGGTCCAGTGGACCCAGCACGAACACTCGTTTCAGGAGCCACGGGACGAATTCCAGGTCCCGACATTAGAGGGCGCACACCAGGTCCAGAAATCGGAGGGCGGATGCCAGGTCCCACAGGTCGAACGCCAGGTCCAGAAATCGAAGGGCGTACACCAGGTCCAGCCGGCATGGGGCCAATACCAGGATCTAAAGCAGTAGGACGAAAGCCTGTCGCCATCATAGCACGAGGATTGACCCCACCAGCCAGATGAGCCCCCACAGAAGCTGGTGAGCGAATGTTGGGACCCACAGCACTCGGCGCACGAACATTAGTCCTCTGCATCGCTAGCGGGACACGAGCCCCCACAGGCAGCGGGCGAGAGCTGGGACCTACAAACGGCGAACGAGCGTTGGGCCCAGCAGGATATGGAGGTCGCGGACCAGATCTGGGCCCCACACTAGGCCAAGGGCCGAACATGGGAGCAGGTGGTCGGGGTGGCAACGAAGCTCCATAGCCTGCTCTGGCTCTGAGGTTCCGCGGAGGAGGGAAGCCGCTGATGACTACCCGCGGCAGCGAGGCTGGATCATATTCTGCAGTGACAGAACATCACAGAATACAAGTGTTAAAATTTATAAAACTTATGCAAGAGGCACACAAACACATCCAAGGACAATGCTTTTAAGTTAGACAGACCGAAACAAAATTACTTTCAGAAGAAGCTCAATACTGAGATGAATGCATCATTACTTTCAGAAGACGCTCAATCCTAGAATGAATGCATCTCATGACCCAGCCTACGTGACAAGCTGGAGAGAGAGCATTCACTGCACCTTCACCTTGCGTGACCGCAGCGCCAGTGTCAGAGCGAGTGATGAGCCGCAGCTGACGCCTGAACAGCGCGTTGCCGCCCGACAGCTCCTCGAGACACGACTGCCTGCTCACCAGCACTGGTCGCACCGCACCTGGCACAGTACGTAGCTCGGTTACCGACCCATATGATCTAAACTACTCGCTACAACTAAAATTAATATTCACACTACTGCTAAAATTTAATATTCACACTAAAGCAAAAATTTAATTTTTAACTCAAATTTAAAGTCAACTGCACCCGGCACAGTGTTCTGCTCGGTCACCAACCCACTTTTCAAGGAAGTTCACAGCCAAGGAGCTGTTAGCTTAGATTTTTAGTTAGTTCAAGCCTCCCTACCCGCAACAAAGGCAAAGTGAGGAAGGAGGAAAGCACCATTTAGTATGGAGTTAAGGGAACGCGGTATCTATGCAGAAAGGGCATAGAAACAGTTAAGAAAGATTATAAAACAAGATCTAAGTCGAAGGAGAGAGTAGTAGGTGCCGAAAAAGAGGACTGCAGTGAACCGAAAAAAGGTGGTCCTTAATTTAACAAAAAACATTATATTTCAACCTAAGAAGGCCTACCTCTCAGTTCGGGCCCTCACACATTTTCCCCCTGGGAGCGCTAATTCCCATCGACACAAAAGTTGTGTCCCCCTGAGGGGATATGAGTACAAAAATGCTGACACTAAAGGGTTAATGACGGTGGTTGTGATAACGGGGAAAATACTGACGCTAAAGGGTTAATTAATGACGGCGGTTGTGATAACGACAAGATGAGTACAAAAATGATACCGTTGAAGGCCTAAGCTGAACTCACTGTTGGCCTGAAGCCAGGCGACGATCTCGAGCAGCGGCCCCTTGTCCTGGGAGATCATGAGGGCCTTCAGCTCCTCCACAACGAAGAGCTGCACGCAGCTCGGGTCAGCGCCGCTGCGCACAAGACTGAGCACGAAGCGCGCGGTTCCCATCACCACGTTACCTGCACGCACCACACATTCAAGTTAGATGGGTTAGCCTCCACGCACCACACATTTAAATTAGAAAGATTAACCTGCACATTCCACACATTTCAATTAGATAGGTTGGTTAAACACACCACGCATTTAATAACTTATGGGTTGAACTGAAGTTCAACATTCAACTCAAATTTACAATCAAAAGTGGTTAGCAATTCAAGAAATACCAAACATTAACTGGGTCCATTAAATACCATTAATTTAAAGAAGATTTTTACATTTTTTGAACAACCCATCGACGGGTCGTTTCGTAACAGGAAGAACCTAAGCCCGACCCACCAGTGTGTCGTATCACAAGCAACGTGTTAAATGAGGTAAGTTAGCCTCCCTAACCAAAACAAAGGTGTTCTAAAGATAGGAAGAAGAAAGGCACCATTTAGTATGGAGTTTAGGAACCAAGGAATCTATACACATTGTATATTTTCACACAAGATCCGTGCTAATAGCAACAGTAAGTTAAGGTCGACGTTTATGAAAAAAGATGTAAGAATGTCACAAAAAAAAGCTAAGTAAAGTAAGGCAAGTTGATAGCGCTTCGCAAACTAAGTACATATCGCACCGAAAGTCAACAAAGGTTGATAACTGTGTGTAATGCTTTCATTTCTCACGGATTCCTTCACTTAAACTTAGTAGTCACTACGAGCCCGCTTACGCTAAGCACATCATCGGTCTCAGATCATTAAGAGAGACAGAGATTGAGGCAGCAGTGAGCTAAGCACACAAGAAGAGCAACATCTCTGACCTTTGGTTTGCTTCGAGTCCCTGGTAACAAAAGAGAGGGAAGCTGTACCAGGCCCAACAGGATAACGAGCGCTGTCTCGCAGGGACTCGGCCAGCGTGTAGTGCAGAATGCCGGCGTCCTCTGCAGTCCGCGTCACCACAACCACCAGCACCTTGTCTGCAACACGCCAATGTCACGCTGCTGCTCACTGCAGCTGCAGCAATGCCTCGCTTGCACCCTGCCACCGCTTGTGCTACAGTATTCATTATTCTCATGTGCCATGATATTCTACAGTATTGTACAATATTCTCAGTATCAGTACCCTCGATTCTCTTGTGCTACAGTATTCTCAGTATTATCTATTATGATGTGCTAAAGCATTCTACAGTATTCCCAGCGTCAGTACACCCTCTATTCTACTGTGCTACAGTATACAGTACCACTATATTCTCTTCAGCTAAACTAGACAGGCATGTACGGCACAGTAAAACTACAAAAACTAAAGGGAAGATTTATCAATGCGCTCCACAAGCCTCAAAATATCCACATTTTATTCCCTACAAAAACTAATCATTCTTTTCTCGTCTTCTGTCACATATTAATTTTTCATTGTATCACACTGGTTAGTTGACTAGTGTTCTAAAGTCTCTCATGTCTGACTTGACAAGAACTGCACCCCACACCACAAGACAACGCCTCCTAAACTTCACAATGAAGTTCACATTCACTGCCATCCATCAAGATCGTAAAAACTGTCTCCATATAGTCATCACTCCGACAAAACCCTTAAAAAAAGAAATTTGAGCACCATCTCGTACGGAAATAAGGGAATGGGAATCTATGCACGAGATGTGCCCCCCCACCCTGCACACAGAAGCAGCAAGATAGAAAAAATTCAGCCTCAAGATTAGAGTTGAAAAAATCGTTAGCGCTGAAAAAAAAAGTCCCAGTGAACAAGAAAAAGATGGCCCGCAATAAAACCAAAAATAAATTATTCTATTTCAACAGAAGCAAGGCCAATCTAACCACCAGCCCGAGACCTCTTATCTTTCCTCACGAAACATCACTCAGATAGGTTTCTTAATTATGTGTATATATAAAATTGCTTCTTTCAGTAGCAATGAAGGCAAAGTAATCGTTGGTAGGTACATAACATCGGGAATAAACTTGTTTGAGGAACTATAACTAACGCGATCAAATAATCTGATAAAAAGAATCACACGAAACTAAGCCTTTTGGTAGGGTGAATAATAGGATATGTAGCTATTGAATTCCAGAAGTCTCAAAAGATTTGATCAACCTACAACTCGACTTACACCGGGAAATGGAAGATTTCAAAGGCCATTTCAATTCTGAGCAATTGAAACGTTTCGATGCATTAAAAATTGTCATGAACAGGACACACCTCTTAAAATAAAACTTGAAATATTTAATAGAGTTGAGAAGTTGGATAAGAAACAGGACACACCATGAAGTGTGACCTCATTTCAAAGAGAACAACGAATAGCCTCTCATTGGAGCTACGAGGGCAAGAGCATCAAACAAGGACGAGAGGCACCTCATGATGAGCGCAGGCTAAATGAAGCGATCATTGAGAGGAGAGTGAGGTAACAACACGGTAGAGGAAACAAGGTAGGGCCATTTCTGGGGAGCAAAATACACCTCCTCTTGTTCGGCTAGCCAATAGAAGGGCTTCATTTCGAATAAACTTCATGACGTCACCATTGACATGTCCTTAGGCTAATAGTGGTGCCAGATTTGGGGCTAACTAGCAGTGTTGCCAGATGCAGTATGAGAGCGCTGCTATTGGTTCGTTGCTATGACGTGATCATTGCCACGAAAAAGACTGGTTTGACCCTGCCTTGTATCTTCTACCGTGGGTAACAAGCACGACGATGTTGCCCTAGCAGATACCGTCTCTGATGTGCTGCTGGTGGTGGTGGTGTAGGTACTGCATCTCGCGGTGCAGATACGGCAGCGTCGCGTCCAGCCCCTCTACGTAGTCCTGCTCCTCCGAACGGCTCTTCAGAAAAGCGTCATCTGCCCAACACAAAACTCATAAAGGTACTGAAAAGCGTCATCTGCATAACACAAAACTCATGAAGGTACTGAAAAGCGTCATCTGCCCAACACAAAACTCATGAAGGTACTGAAAAGCGTCATCTGCCCAACACAAAACTCATAAAGGTACTGAAAAGCGTCATCTGCTCAACACAAAACTCATAAAGGCAATATCTATTCACATATGCAAAAGCCAATGTGAACAGGATATTTCGAAACAGGTTAGAACAGCAGTAAAGTTCTAGCTGACTAATGAATTACGTTGAAAAATGTTCATTATTTGTAGTGTACTACATATAACCCATACGCCTGAGTGGACTACGGTTGAGCACAAAAAAACTGTGCAATGTTGAATAAAAAAAAAGGTAAATTTATCCCAGAGAACTTGATAAATTTTCTGAGTAAAGAACAAGAAGCGCACTCTCATAACATGTGAACAACCTCGCTTATAGAGTCACACAATGCAATCAAGGAGCCAAACTCTCTGCCCCAGAGATTCATTTTGGCCTGAAACCAAACCAAAATTAAACATAATAAAAATTACAACACCGAGAGTTCATCTCTGACGATGAAATTAAGAATGAATTAAACACTAGCAAAGATTTACAGCCATACCGGGTGTAATCGCACGAGATGGCTGTGTAGTCGGGCATTCCCATGAACGTAATTCTCCCTGCTTTCTGTGTAACCTCACCAGGAATTAAAGCATTGTTTCTTAAATTAGTCACCGAAATGGTTTACTCCGTGTCAACAGCGCCAACCTGTTGCGTAATAAGGATTAGACTCTCATTACGGTCCGGCGTTGAGCAACATTGCGAAGATTTTACCCATTTCTACCCATCGCTTAATAGTTCTGATTAGGATATAAAACTTTATTGCCACACAGTTTTCTAAAGCTTGCACTTCTAAACACAAATTCACATTAGTGGAAGAAGTAGGGTGTGAAGGTTATTTCCTCCACCTATACAATAAAGGCAAAGCCAGAATGCCTAGACTGACACACGGACCTACTCCGCATCCCTACTCCGCATCCCTACTCATTACACTAATGTTGCGCGTGTTGCTATGGTCGTCAAGCTCCTAAGTTCATTACGATAGCACACCATTATTACATTAGTCAGCTTAATACTCCCTGGTCATAACAAAAGCAATTTTGAGCAAATAAAGAGAAGAAACCATTTAGTATAACTTATTAAAAACAGGGCGTCCACGCACAAGTTGCGTTCCCACAAAGGGGGCTCTGCGCATAAAAATAAATCATTAAGAGAGAGGATGAAAATACAAAAAAGAGATAGCACAAAACCTCAACACTAAATAAAGCGAGCATGAAAATTGAAGTTCCCAAGGCCTACCGATTTGCTGAGATACCTACCACACTAGTCTTCCTCATGAGGGAGCCAGTTTGCATGGCAGAAGGTAGAGCAAACAAACTAACCTGAACCTATTGCCTGTCCTGTGCCCCTTGAGCAGCTATTACTACAGTGACAATTTCAGCTCAGCAAGACACCCGCATGGCAATATGAAGGGAGGCAGACATGTCCTGACCACACACCACGGTAGAGGAAACAAGGTAGGTTCAAACCATGGTGAGGAAACAAGGTAGGGTCAAACCAGTCTTTTTTCGTTGACTGTGTGGTTTTGCTGATGTCATGGCAACGAACCAATAGCAGCGCTCATATTGCATCTGGTAGCACTGCTACACCCAAATCTGGCTCCACCATTGGCCTAACGACATGTCGTTTTGGTGACGTCATAAAGTTTGTTTGAAATAAAGCCATTCTATTGGCTAGCCGAACAAGAGGAGGTGTATTTTTTCCCATAGAAGTGACTCTACCTTGCTTCCTCTACCCTGAGGCAGGCAGACATGTCCTGACCTACATACCCACCGAGTCTGATGTTCTTGGTGTACTTGTTGTCGCAGGAGGAGGCGAACAGCTTCAGTTTGGGCATCGTGAGCTGCAGCAGCCGCAGCTTCTCGCGTGCAGGACACTGGGGCAACGTTTCTGTTGGATTTGCAATATTTTCATAATGGATACATATCACACAACACTTCAATATTGCATTAGCTGATGAGTTTAAGCCTCCCTAAACACAAAAAAAATGTTCCCAAGAATTGGAGGAGGAAGGCACAATTAAGTATGAAATTAAAGGAGCGGAAAATCTAAGCGCAAAGTGTCTACAACCTGAGCATAAAACAGAACGAATTAAAGTTCATGAAATGAGATAAAAGTTGCAGAGAAAGAAAATGGCAGGCGATAGAAAAAAAAACACTGAACCGAAAAAAGATGTCCGCCACAAAAAAAACTATTTTACTTCTCTAAACGTATTAAAAAACTCTGACAACATGAGAAAAAGCTAAGAAAGAATACTAACGTGGAAGAATGATGCTAGTGCAAAAAAATAAATCAAAAGAGGAACTTTGCATCTTCTCCAGGATGGCTATATAAGCTAAAATATTGGTCAAAATTTAAACATTGATCCCTCGTCATTGATTTCCCTCTATTAAGAATATCTCGGTATTTATGCTACACAGTGAAACTTGCTTAAAGCATTCTTACAATGTAAGTAGGAGGTGTACAATAGAATTCAAGTCAGAAAATGACAAACTCAAAATAGCCAGTCAAGAGTTAGAAATTCGTAGAAAAAACTGAATAAAGGATAACTTGGCCACAGTTACTAACAACTCATAAGCAAGTTAGCCCTACACCAGTTTTTGGGCCTCTAACTAAACGCCCTGATCCATAGTGAGCACTTCATTAAACTCTAGACAGCTCCAGGGTGCACAACTTTGGAAGAGATGAAAGACACGGCACAATCTACGTTCTCCAATAACTGTTCAGCTACGTGGGCCGGGAGCATGCCTGCTCAAGCCAGCCCGCTGCAGACACTCAATTCGGCACAAGAGGGAGAGAAGGCCAATAAAGAAGGACACTGACGGGCATCAAAGTTGAGGACGGTGACGGTGATGTGGATGAAGCAGCAGCGGAAGTTGTGCAGCAGCGCGACGAGCAGCGCCGTACGGATGGTGTCCGGCAGCGTGACCTGGTGGCCGCCTGTAACACCACATCAGATTAGATAAGTTGGTTTAAGCCTTCCTAACCGCAACAAAGACGTTACAAAGAGAGGAAGGAGGACCGTCTGCAACACCACTACACTGTGTCATAACAACACAAACAAAAATGTAAACTTTTTTGCCGGTTGATAAAAAACAAAATGACTTCAGCACAGTAAGCATCACTTCCTTTTCAGAACATGAACGATGCGAAATAGCAAACTCATTGATGACTGTACACAGAAGTGATAACCTGTAGACAACCTTTTGTTACCGCACACAGCCAGGAGGTGATCTTAATTTCTCTATAAATTGCTCAATCGTTCAGTCTTCACAACCCGAGCACGACAACCCGAGCACGACAACCCGAGCACGACAACCCGAGCACAACAACCCAAGTATGACGAACTCAGCCTCGCAAGCAAGACACGGCGAGACTCACGCGGCTCAGCTCGGGTCACTTCAGAGAGAGGCTCAAAGGGCGCAAGGAGGGCCCGCAAGAATGAGAGCGGCAGCTCCACACACCCGCCCTCTATGACCACCTCACGCGGCTCCCCCAAGAACCCGGAGGCGGGGCCGGTAGTCTCGGACTCAGGAGGAATGGGAGACGAGGACTCCAACAGAGGTGATGGTGCGGGAGACGGAGGTCCGACAGAGCCAGGACCAAGGTCGGAGTGAGTAGAGCCCTCAGATGGCGGAACGGGAGGGTCTGAATCTTCTGACTTTATCTCCCAGTCAGGAATCTTGGCATCCTTTATGGCATCTGCTTTGTTCATATCCTGAAGAAAAGTTTTGCAGAATTGGATACCCCCTAAAATCACACTTACGATAAGTCAAATAAGAAGGTAGTTGCAAAATGTGTGTAGAGAATTACGCACAATTACAACAATGAAACTTCTACAACATGGCTTCTCCCACCATTAAATCTTTGAAGACTCAATTGAAGCAATTTATGTGGTGGAGAACTAAACGAATCTATAACAACGAAATATGTAGCACAATAAGCTTTTTCCTAATTTACAAGAAACATGAACATGTTTCTTCTCGACAATTTACGAGACAATTTGTCACGAGACAATTTCGACAATTTAAGGTCAATTTCCTAGAATTAAGATTATTGAGTGCTACCAGGAGCGTCACAGAAATAAGTAACGGAATATCGTTTATGCAAGCTCGAACTTGAAGAAATGAGAAAACATGTCTGCGAGACAATTTCCCAAATGTAAGCTTAACACTTTGACTGCCACGTACGCCACCGGTGGTACACGGAGGTAATTTTCATAATGCTGCTGACCAACCAGTAGTCGCAAACTCAATTTTTATAAATATTTAATCAAAGCTAAATGAAGGCACGATCCAGTTCATGCTTGGTATTTTCCAAATAGTTTACTACAATTGACTTTAAATTTGAGCTTGACATTGAACTTAATACTTAGTTGAAGTGTTAAAGAGTGGAGGTCGCAGATGCGACAAAGCAGGACCAACACTAAGCTCTGGAGACAGTTTTCAAAAAGTAAACATAAGAGTGTGGAGGTCGCAGATGCAACAGAGAAAGACCATCACTGAGCTGCGGTGGGAGCACTGCTGCGCCGCGGTCACACTCACCTCCTCCGACACGCCACCCACTGCAACACACATCACAACATTAGATATGTCAGTTTTAATTAACGAAACAAAATACAAGTTGAAGAAAAAAGTAGCAGGCAATGAAAAACAGGTCAGCAGTGAATCAAAAAAAGATTGTACGCAACCAAGCAAATAAAAACATGTTCTATTTCAAGACCTAAAAGACCTACTTAGCATTCAGCTCGGGACCTTATTTCTACCTCTTAGGACCACTAATACCTTTAGATAAAACAGTTGCACCTTCTTGAGTTGTACCATCTTGAAGGTGCAATTATGTACCAGTACATGAACTACACAGCACGCTATCTAATAACAATTAATTCAAGTCGCCGGCGTTCAACTCTCACATGCTACTGGGTAATTGACGCACAAGGTAGGCATTTCACCGGAAAGAATTTCCATCCACCCGTGTGTATGCAGGCAAAAACAGCAAAAATTTCAGTTTTTAACTTTTCCACAAATTTGTTTCAAAACATTTACATGTGATGGTTACATCAAAATTTGTCACTCATCCACTTTTGCACACGAACATTTTAACT
>JACJUY010001548.1:33474-101428 GCA_014220935.1 Platorchestia sp. MABIK | reverse complement strand
TGTGGTAGAGGGCGTTCCAGTGCCCCTGGTCCCCATAAGCCATGGCGTTTCCAGAGTCGGGCAGCCAGAAGGTGGCGTGCAGTAAAGTGTGGTTCCAGAAGGACTTGGTCTCTGTTTGCAGCAGCAGACGCTCAGGAGCTGCGGGCATCAGCAGCACGCTGCTCTGCTGAGGCAAGCTATGCTTCAGCATCTGCACGTAGCTCAGCACAGGCTCCAACTTTGAAGCCACCGCTGTCTGGATGGCGGCGATGTCTTCCCAGTCCACAGCGGAGCTGAGGTGCCAACGCCACATCTTATCCGAGCATTTCTTAGAAAGGCAATCTGGGTAGACTTGTTTCTCAGCAAACAGCGTCACGTCCAACCAAAACAGCACCAGCACATTGGAAGGTTCCATGCTCAGTGACTCTAGCAGCTCAGGCAAGGATGAATATGAAAATGAAGGAGTTGGGAGGAGTGTGAGGCGTTCTTCACCACTCAAGTCTTCCGCTATCTTAGACCTCGCCGCCGCGTCACCCACGATCACCAACTTCTTGAAGCGGCGGCTTTTCGAAGACAAGTCTGCAAGATGTCTCAGTCCCGGGTAAGTGTCACAGAAATTCAGCTCCTCCACATTAGGTAGCGGTTGCAGCAAACAGCCGCTTGTCGCTGTAAAAATAATTTCATGCAGTGTAGAGGAGAACAGACCAAAGAGTGTTGCAGTCACATCAGGCATACTGTAGCCCTGTGAATACAGTTCCGCAGTGTGAGCGTTCTGCGACCCTGACGTCTTGCTAAGGGCTTTGGTCTCCTCAACAAATGTAAAGAGAGCCTCACAGTACAAGGAAGCCCTAGAGAAAGAAGCAAGAGCTTCACGACACACAGCGGCACTGAAGGACTGGTAGGAAGCCTGCACTCTGGCAGACTTGACAGCTGAGGTTTCGAGGAGCAATACTCCAGGAGGAATGGCAGCAGCCACAGCAGCATTGGAAGAGAAGCCATCAGAGCAGCAGTGCAGAGGCAGGGCCGGCAGCAGCACCACACTGACGCTGTCTGGTGCGTCTGATTCCACTGCCCTCATGAACGTCTTGAGCAGCTCGACACCCTGAAACATCGAGTTGACACGTTCACTACGATTGCGCGGGTCGTAAAACGGATTTGATTAGGTTATAAAAACAGACTCAGAAAATTGACTCACCTGCTCAAATAAATTTCCAACCTTTGTAAGAAATGTCCATAAAAAAGTGCACATTAAAATTTTCCTCGTTTGATAAAAATTTCCTCAAAAAGAGGTTGCGCAATGATTTTAAATACTGTTCATTTACATCGGTGCGTAAATGAGTAATTTACCTAGCGGTACACATTTGACCCACTGTGTGGTCAACGTGTTAAAGTAATACAGGTCACTCTAGTCAAACACATACAGTCTTACTTTTACACCAATTCCTCTTCACCAATTCTATATAACTTCTACGCCAGCCTAAAATCTGCGCACAAAATATTTTATGTTTACCGAAATTGCATCCCGTGAACTGGAAGTGATTTAAAAAAATTAGAAATCACTTTGCAGAGAATAACTCTGACAGCAAGCACCAGGTGCCTAAGCAACTGCCTTTCATGTATGCAGAAGTTCTGGAGAGCAAGAATAGCGGCAAGAAATTTTGGGATAAAATGTTCCTCAAATGGCAATAGAGACCAGCACATATAAGTGAGCACTCCAAAACAAGAACTTCTACTATAGTCTCCCAAGGGAGGGTTCATCTCATAACAAAGCCAAATTAGACAATTGCAACGGAATTTCATGTTCCAACACATCAAGTCTCAAAAATTAAAAGCCAAAGCTTTCCCTTCAATACTGTAGAAACCCTCAAGTTTTCGCGGTGAGGATTTGAAAAACAATTTTGGAATGGTAATTCAAGATAAGGAAACTTATCCAAGGCAAGCCAAGAAATAACGGCAAAAAATGCGACACCCTCAGCTCCTACCGCACAACCTCACCAACAACACACACACAAAACGTAAATGCGTCCAGAAAAAGCTGACATGTGATTAATACAAAACATTCATTCAACTACCTCCATGTATTGCTTTGATATTCTGACAAATTTGTGCGCAGCCTAATAACCAGCAATGACAGAACTATTGTTCATCAAACTTGACAGAATAATTAGCATATATTCAGGTAATGCGCTCAATTCCAGCATGATCAACTTTTCCCACCAAAAGTACAATTTCATGGGTAATTTTGCTCCAAAAACCAAATGCGTTTAGTCTCGCCTTTGAGCATCGTGGACGCCAGGCAGACGAGGTCCCGTCGAGACCTTCGCTTTGAACACAGGCACTCACTTCCATCACAAAAGTGGACAGACAACACAGCGTTTCATGGACAATTTGGCCCACAATAAAGCGTTTATGCTTGCCTTTTGAGCATCGAGAACGCCAGGCAAACGATGCCCCGTCGAGACCTTGGCTTTGAACACAGGCACTCGGGACTCGCCGAGGGGGTGGCTGGTCACGCTGGCAGGCGTCAGCCAGCCCGGCACGACGGCCACTAGAGCCCCTCCACTGCTGTTCAGCGAGCTTATGACGCTCGCGGCATGCGCAGCGCTCCAGTCGGGCACCTGCACCACTTCAACCTGCACAACACCGGCCATCTCAGTCACTGGCACTTTGACCGTAATTGGTTGAACTTAAGTTCAATCTTCGACTAAAATTAAAAAGTGCACTTGGACCACTTCAACCAGGAGAACATAGGCCTTCTCAGTCGCCGGCAATTTAACACGATGACTGCAATGGGCTGAACTGAAGTTCAACTCGAATTTGAAGTCAACATGCAATTTTGAAAATAGCAAACATTAACTGGATCGTGCCCTTGTTACGCTTTAACTAAGCACGTGTGAAAATTGAGTTTGTGACTACTGGTCAACCGACAGCAATATGAAAATTCCCTCCGTGGCCACCGGTGGCACACATTGCGGTCAAAGTGTTAGCGGTACATGTTTCTCTCACTCAGCAACTTTTCATTTCAAATAAAACTTTAGCAACATGAAACATTTATGGAATATTTAATGGCACACGCTTCCCTCACTCAGTAGCATTTGATTTCTATTCAATATTAAATTAGACATTAGTTTAAGCCTCCCTAACTGATAAAAAAAACTTTCCAAAGAGAGGAAGGAAACATTTAGTATGGAGATAAAGGAACGTGGAATCTATACAGAAGAGGCATAGAAACAATAAGATGAGAAAGAAGTTTAGGAAACAATATGAAAGTTGAAGAAGGAAGTAGTAGGTGCTGAAAAACAGGACAGCAGTGAACCGAAAAAAGTTGGTCCATAACAAAACAAAAACTTTTCTATTTTAACAAAAAGAAAGCCTACCTAACCTACAGCTCG
The DNA here is from genome assembly GCA_014220935.1 of Platorchestia sp. MABIK. Taxonomy (NCBI): domain Eukaryota; kingdom Metazoa; phylum Arthropoda; class Malacostraca; order Amphipoda; family Talitridae; genus Platorchestia; species Platorchestia sp. MABIK. The sequence continues at coordinate 98,057 of JACJUY010001548.1, read as the reverse complement.
GGACCTCACATATTCCCCCAGGAAGTGATAATTTCCAGATCCAATAGTTGTATCCCCTTGAGGGGCCTTCACTCTACCAAACTCATCATCAATAACAAAAGAGGAAAAACAATATAGCATATTGTTGAAGCAAGAAATCACATTTATAATCAAAGAGAAATGCTCAGGGGAAAAAATTTCCGGCAAAAAAACTATGCTCAAAAGCTTACTACTGTAATGAAAACTGCAATTGATCCTAGTAGTAGAAGAAGCAGTAGTAGTTTGCAAGAAGTTACTACCGCATCAGATTCGAGGTCTACAATTGAACCTACACTGGTGTAGAATAAGACAGGAAAAGAAGATATGAATAGTAGCAGTAGTTTGCAAGAAGGTTCCTGGCGCTTCAGAAGTTCAGATTGAAGGTCTACAACGGAACCTATCTTGATGTAGAATTAGATAAGAATATATGAAGAAAAGCAGCACAGTGACCTGGAGATGCTGCCAGTTTTGCAGCAACTCGTGCAGCGGCGCAGCGATAGCCTCCTCCACCACGAGCAGCACGCGGCTCCAGCGCCGCACTGGCGGCGCCCTGACAAGCACGGCATAGGTCAGCAGGTGTGGTCACACTCGCATCTCTGACAATGATGCTGAAGAATGCATCATACACTAGCGATTATTTAGGGCACAAATTTGCTCCTTTCTCACACTGATTTTAGCGCTTTGACAACGTACTGGGACATGCGTATACCACTAGGTAAATGGCTCATTTGCAACCGGCATAAAAGATCAGTATTTCAATTATTTAGCTAACATGTTCATAATTGATTTAAGCACACGAGGCAAAAAATTATGGCCCAATTTTACTATTCAACTCACTTTTTAGAAAAGATAAAGGAGTTGAGCTAAGATAAGGGATACAGTCGATTTTTCAATTTTACTACTCACAACCTAACCGAACCAACCGTAGCAACCGGAAAAACGCAGTGAAAGAATTAAATAATGAACTATACACCAGCAAAGATTCAGAGCACGAGTTGGCATTAATAGACAATCCACTACAAACCAGAACACTTGCTCTTCAATAGCCAGAGCCTTACATGAGAGCAGTTTGGACTATTTACAGAAGTATGCAGTCCCCTGAAGTTGTCTCTAGAAAGTCTTTTAGCTACAATGGAAGAATATTCCAAACTACATTTCGAGTATACCGATATTTGCTAAAAATTGGCTAGGTTATCAAATGGGATCTGAAAGAACTTCCAATCTGATGAAAAAGAACAGCAAAAGAGGCTTGGCAGTCTCCCACACCTACAGAGATATCCCAAAGCTCTTTGACAGCAGGATCTGTGGAGGAAACAGGGTAATACACGTAATATCAATATAAGATAGTAATGTAGTGGAAAAACAGCAAGTGCTTATGCTAAGTGAGACTGAAAAGGTGACTAATAGAGGAAACGCTTGTCGGCCCTGACATGAGTGCTGCAGTTATAGATGAAAACTTAGCTCTATGTTTTCCTATTCATACATACGAGAATGTTACGATAACTTAAGAGAGAGAAGGAAAACCTTGGAAAACATACGCTACACCAATGATTCTTATTCTGAAACTTAAGGCTAAAGATTTGGTAGCCTAAAGTTAAAATATCAAGTTAAACAAAATAACAACTAAAATGATGTTCAATACATGAATAACAAATTGTTAAACTAATTAAAATGAGGCTATTCATAAATTTGCACTACTACCAAAGTGTAAATTTCATTTTAGCCCAGAAGTTTGGCTCACAAACCTCTCACGGAACAAAAAAGCAACCCTACTCAATATTAACCCTACATTTGGTGTGAATGCATGATTCGTAGTGTCAAAAATTGGCGCATACCACAAATGATGGCAATTTTTTTAGCTTAAATATGCTCAAGTATTAAAACTCTACATACACAGGATAAGTTTGTGTTTTCAGTTGATCTATCCAAGATGATCATTTGCTCTCAAAAACTGAACCTTGCCATGATTCACTGGACCGAGTACTCCAAGTTTGACTAAGGGACCTCACATCGAAATTCATTGCTTCAAGATTACAGCAAACGATTAAAAGGCCCTTGTATTTTAAACAATTTAATTTGGGGCACGAAAGCTCTAGATATAGAAATGACACACCAAGTATCTGTCCAATGTACGTATTTATTCCAGAATTCCAAAGGCAGAGTTGCATGGAGCAAAGCAAGCCTGGCAGCAGGTTCACATGCTCGGTTATTGCATCAGCACAGCGCCGGGACCATCTCATTTGAGGTGAGATGTGAGCATTGAAAAGGGCTATTTCTCCACAGAAATTACAAGTCAAATGAAGCGCATCACCACAAATGCCAGCTTTGTGTAGAGTTTTCCTAATGACCAAACAAAAGATGTACTTCTCACTAACTATTCAAATGAAAAGCATCCCCACAAAAATGCCAGCCTTGTATAGAGCTTCAAATGTCCATAGAAAAAGAGGTACTCATCATTACCTATGCTTTTAATCTGCGAGTGTCACTGAATTAGGTCTCTATGGTATTCAAAATAAAAAATTACGACTAAATAAATTAACATATAAGGGAAGCCTGCTAAATTATAAATTAGGCAACATAATAGTGTAACGCTAGTTAGCCTCAGCGCTCCGTGACTGAAGCATCCTCATCCTGGTGCTGAGCCCCAATTGCTTTGGTAAGCTTCAGAGATGAAGAGAAGTGCAGAGCACAGCACTGCTGGATCTAGGGGCCTTTATAGACAGGGAGATGTTAGCTCCAATGTATAATCTATTTTGCCAAATCAACATTACTTACTCAGTGCTCTGAGTGATGACCATTTCACAGTTTTGAACACAACTACTGAGGAAAGTGACCAAGTCCAGCTGAATTGAGGGGCCGCCATGTAGTGCTCACCTCAGCAGTAAAGCAGTCTCCAGTCAAAGTTGACACTAGCTTCTCTGGTTCACTTTATCTTTACGTTTGAGAGCTATCAAACAAAATTCATGTCAATCCAGAAAAACAGCACGCAAGAATCCCTTTATCTGACTATGATCCTTGAGTTTGAGAACTTTCAAACACGAGTTAATCCAGAAAACCAGTACGGAAGACAGCCAAATTGAGACAGTAACAACCACTATCGGCTGAACCGTCACTACTAAGGAAATGTTTGCAAATGTGGCTCAGTAAGACCAGGACGAGGATGCCTCAATGGCGCGAGTCACCAGAGAGCTCAACTAAACTAGGGGCCTTAAGTCTTATTACCTGAGCTGAGCAGGGCGTTCATAGCTCTGTAAAATAAGAATAGCCATTATGCCTCAACGGTATTTAAAATTATTTCTTCCTTCAAATGGGTCGTTAACAGAAATTGTACTTATCACATATACAAAACAGTCTACATTTAGTTAGCTGAATGTATGATATGCTACATTAACCCATCTAGAACACACAATTTCATATATTTACAAGTTATTTTCAGCACAATTTTGCATTACTGCTATACGAAAGAGACAAGTGTGTCTTAAGGTAAAAATAATTGATTAGAATTGAAACAAGAGGGCGAAACTTTAGTATAAGATAAATGATATTAATCTTTAACGAACAATAAATAGAAAAATAACATTATAACATCAATTGTTTTAATTCTAAGAGGGTAAAAAAGTTAAAATAATACCTAGCATCACTATTAGTTTGGAAACATGTTAAGGACACTTAAGCATAAGTACCATTTGACCTTATTGCAATTACACTAGTGAAGGCAACCAATGGAAGAGCTTAAGATTAGATTCGATTACAAGTTATTTTAAGCCTCCCAAACCGCTAAAAAAAAGCGTTCTGATGAGAGGAAGGAGGGAGGCACCATTCAGTGTGGAGATAAGGGAATGCAGAATCTATGCAGAAAAGGCACAGAAACAGTAAGTTGAAAAAGAAGATTATGAAGCAAGATCAAAGTCGAAAAACGTAGTAGGTGCTGAAAAACAGGACAGCAGCGAACCGAAAAAAGGTGGTCCTTAACATAACAAAAAATATTTTCATTTCAACAAAAAGAAGGCCTACCTAACTCTCAGCTCAGGCCCTCCCTCGTTTTCCCCCTGGGAGGGTCAATTTTGCAAGCATTTTGCGCCAGAGAAGCTGTAAATGCTTCGCTACAGAGCAGCTCGACAGCCTTTACCAACTCATTCTTGTTGGACCTCACAGCAGCTCGACCATCGTACGCCCAAAGCCGCTAAAAAAAACTAGGGCACAAGACAACCCCGACTTCAAATCAGTAACTCATTCCTTCCAGTCTGTACCACTCTCATGCGCTACCTTTTGACATACTTACTGTTTCGTTCAGCTCTCTTCACCACCATGACTCCCACATATCTATGATGAACGTAACATGCCTCCATACTATTGCATCATTGTTTTACACATTACTCCCGTATTAGGCCATTTGTGTACCACTAGGTAAATTGCTTGTTTACTATCAATGAATGACGTTTCTTCTGCTTCGCGCACTCTATTAGAAATACACATACACTCTATAAGAAATCACATACCAGGGGAAATGGACTGTGGAATTGTTTGTTTAATATTTCTTTGGAAGGACAAAAATGTATTCCTATCCAGTATTAAAGTCAATTTCCCTATTCTGCTGCTTGCAACCTAACCAAACTGACCGTTTACAACCACGGAAACGCTATGAATGTATTAACCCAGCTTGACATGTTCACTTTCTAGTCCAAACCTATCATACAACACACGAACGCTGATAATCCTTCATCTGTCCAGCAACTCTCACACAACACCTATTTTTTTGCTAGCGTGACGCTTGCTACACTAGTAAAGAATGCCCCTCCTACTACCACCACTACTATCCTCTACGCCACCTGATTATAGTCTAGTATAAGACAGAATAACTCCGGCCTCACCACTCCCACATGTTCGCGCTTCAAGCGTCTTTGCGTTTCTTGCACTTTCCTTTATACTGGCACGTAATCCTAACAGCCGCACATAGGACCTTTCAGAAATTATCAAATAAATACATTGCATACCCACTAGCAAGGAAATCAATTTTTACAGCCTTCTATTCACAAGTAAAGCTCAAAGGAACCTGAGAGGAATGATAAGCGACTCGGTGGCGAAGCCCAAATTATCTCAAAGATAAATTACTCGGCAATGAAGACAAAACTATCTCCACACAGCACAAGTTTACCAAGCGCATCGCTCAGCAAGCAATTCACTGAGAGATAACAAGTACTTGAGGCTTTGAGAAATACCACAGCCACAAGACTGAATGTGAACATTCAAAACATAAAGCTCTTAATTTATCATAAGACAAAAGAACCTAATAACAATAAAATGAGAGCTCTAATATTGAAAAGCAACTCATCCTACAAGGGGTTGCAGCAACCAGCAACACATATAATCAATACATCCTTCGACCCATCCTTCCTGTCAACATACTCTTCAATACACCCTTCAACATATCCTTCACTACACCCTTCAACATGGGGTCCCAGCTCCCGCACCTGCTCGAGCGACGTATCCTTCCTGACGGTGTTCACGAGCGCCGTGAGGTAGGCCAGGTGCTGGGCAGCAGGGGGCTGGTGGAGGGAGTCGAGGTGTGCGGCAGCGAGCAAGTCCAGGTTGCGGAGACGTCCGGTCGCAAAGTTCTGGAGGTAGCACCAGCGGCTGTACAGTGACCAGGCTCGCCGCAGCACCGCCCTGCATGACGGTCCTGAGTGCTCAGCAGAGCAACGCTGCTCAGCAACAGGTTAGATTAGGTGTTAGTTTGAGCCTCACGAAATGCTAAAAAATTAGATTAGATGTTTGTTTGAGCCTCCCTAACTGCTATAAAAAGAGAGCAAGGCACCATTTAGTGTGGAGATAAGGGAACGTGGAATCAATGCAGGAGCACTGAAACAGTAAGTTGAGAAAGAAGTTCATGAAACAAGACAAACTGAAATATTTGTGACAAACTTCTGGCTTGTCACAAATTGTTCCAACTGACGCCCATACTGCCAGCGTTTTTGTAACAGCCAAATATTTGCAAGCAAAGAAAAGTAGGGGGCAATTCATGTCAAGTGCGGTTACGTGCCTCACTAAATACAGTCACATCCGTCACAATACGCATTACATTGGGACATGCAAGTGAGCACGAGACCAGTGCAGAGGCAGACGATCACCTGCAGCGGTGATGCAGGGTGTCGGCACAGCAGCTTGGGGCAGCGCGAGGCCGGCAGGGACGGCAGCGCCACCAGCGCTACATCGGAGTCCCTGGTGCTGCACAGCACGGACCGCCACAGCGTCAGCGCGCACTGGACAGCGTGGTCTGCCAATGCTGTGCCCAGACTGGCAGCAGAGTCTTCTTCTTCCTCCGTAGTCTCCATTGGCTCGGCACCCTCTTCCTCCTGAATGAGAGCTTCCTCGCCCCTGGACTGGAGGGAAGCGTCCATTGGCTCACCGCCCTCTCCCTCCTGAGGGAAGGCTTCCTCGCCCCTGGACTGGATGGAACATCGCTCAAAACGAGCTCTGGTGCCGCCTCCCGACCCGGTCGAGGTCTCCTCCTCGTCCGAGCAGCCCTCCACTAAGGCCCCAAAGCTCGCCATAACCACAAAGAGGACACTGTCGGTGGCGTAGCGAGGGTGCTGCTCGATGGCCGCACGCGCCGCCACGAGGTCCGGCTTTGCCAAAATTAGGATCTCGCACTGCACCGACATGAAGCTCGTCACGTCGAGGCCGGGGTAGAGGTGGTGGTCCATGATGATCACGACGCGCCAGGGGCGGCGGCCCCGGCCCAGCAGCGCCTGTACGACACACAACACACTCTTGTATGGCACTGTACACTCCTACGCTTCTGTGGAGTCGAGAGCACCACGTGACATCACTGCTTAGAATTGAACTTCAACCTCACACTTTACATTGCAAGCTACAGCCTCACACTCGTCTCTAACGTGCCATCAGTTAAACTGCTACACACTGGGAAAAGCAAGCAGGTGGTACATTTTTAAATAAAGAGCACCAATATTTCATCCATACACTCCCACCACCTAACAAGGGCAACCAATTCATACATCAAGTTCACTGCCAACTCAAACGTTGTTCAAAGAATGTGGTCTATGCTGAAGCAAAGCAAAAAAAATTCTTCAGTAAGGTGTAAAAAAAAACTTGCAAATGAACTCACAAGTTTCTGAGTGGCAGTTCCGTGAGGAGTAGCGAGTGAGTGGCGCAGGTGGTAGCACGGAGCCAGCTGCTTGAGGGGCAGGTTCTGCAGCACCTGCAGCACCACACACATTGGAAACATGAGATATTAGAACCAACAGCAGCACCACACATCTTTGGTAACATGACACACAAGACCACTTGCAGCACTCCACATCATTGTGAACACGGGATATTAGTACCAACTCTAGCGCCCCACATCATTGGCAGCACCTCAACTGCAGCACATAAGCAAGTTTGAGCCAAACAGAAGTCCCAAACAGCAGACACTCAGTAAGATTGAGGTGCATGTGAGGGTGGGGAAGCAGTCTTATGTACACCGGTTCTTCAACCTTGGCGAGGCGACGTAGGCTCGGAGAACAGCCAAAAACGAAAGACATCAAAATATCATTATCCATAAAGTTTAACACATTGACTGCAATTTGACCCACCCGTGAGTCGTGCGTAAGTTTTTCTTGCTGCAAAATGACCCATCAATAGGTCGTTTGAAAACGTTTAACAATCTGTTAAAATTAGTGGTTTTAATGGATGTAGTTAATGTTTGGTATTTATCAAATTTCTAACATCTTGTGAGTTTAAATTTGAGTTGAATACTGAACTTCAGTTTAACTTATAGAAGTCAATGTATTTAATTAATCATGAAAATTAGCAATTGAAGTAAATTTTAATCAATAGCACCACAAACAGTTGGTAATGTTCCCTCGCTCCATCCAGTTCTCCCAAGTGCGCCACAAGATGCGTCATGATGTTGCCATAATTCCCTGGCAATTTTTAAACCTTTTATGCAAAGTAGAGTCGATGTACCTGAGGGAATTTGATGAGAGGGCTGGAGCCGACGTACCTGAGGGAATTTGACGAGAGGGTTGGAGAGGCAGCCACACTGGGAGTGCGAGGTGGAGGAGGGCTTCAAAGCCAACACGTAATGCTGCTCCAGCAGCTCCAGCACCGGCTTGATCGAACGTAGTGCAAACCTGTACAGCGCACTCATGTACCATTAGCATGTAACTGGTACAGCAGGCACCACAATCAGTTAATGCGCTCTCTCAAACTCACATCAGGGGAATTTCTAGAGGCAATTGTACTCAATTCTATGAATGCATAACAAAAAAGCAATACCCAAATTAACTCGCTCAGAAAGTGCAAAGCATCCGTTCGTTGTAAAAAAATAAATTTGATGTACAAAAGAATTGTATATGGTTTATCAACAGTTTTTGATAGCACCAACAAAGCCAGAGAAGTGTTCAAACTTTCTTCAAAATGAAACAAGAGCGTTGAAATCCGAAGATTGGACTGGCTAGAGAAGACGTCTCACAATGTTACCATTATTCCCTAGCAATGTTTAAACCTTTCATGCCATGCATTTGCTGGTGATGTGGGAAGCTAATTTGACGACCATCAGATGCATATGACACAAAATCAGACCCAGCAGAGCCAACAACAAATTCCAACCCACCAATTTCAGAATGCTATATACGTATTTCTTTTGCCAGACAGTATCCACCAGTTGCAAAAAGAAAAGAAATACAAAATTACATTGACAAAGGTTCTCCCACCTGCGAGTAAAGACCTGAAACAGCTTGCAATGGTCAGCCTGAAGGAGCAAGAGCTTCTTCCCCAAATAGAGCCTGCCGCCTTCACAGCGCAGGTTGCCAAACCCCTCTGTGAGCAACTTGAAGAGATCTGCATCCTTTGCAGTGCAGCCAAGCTTCTTTGCTGTCAAGGGGTCAACAATCTTGTCCTCAAAGTGACAAGCAAGAAACTCCGAGAGCTCAGGGCTGTAGTTGGCCAACTCGAGAATTTCGAAGTCAATGCTGCGCAGCAAGGGCAGCTGTGAAACACGAACGTTGTGTGAAAATCACCAGGATAACCTATGACTGAACAAGCATTCAGTTCATCACTTTTGTGCTTTAAACAGAAGACCCTATAGGTTACGAGGCCTGGCCCATGTTGGACCAGAAGTCACAAATCCCTCAAAAAATAATTAAGCAAGGAGAGCGATTTACATTTCTGTCACTTTTTCCGAGTTGAGTAGAATAAAGTCTAGTACCAGCCCAGGTCCCAAGAATGGCTCATTTTAACAAGGGAGCATGTTGAATATGTATTTGCAACATGTATTATATTACATTATTGGATACATTAACAAATGCACATGGTAGATCCCAAACTTCTAGATTCCATCCACTGGTCTCATAGCTACTTCAAAAGGCAGGTAATTTATTTAGGCAATTGAATTAGCAATTACAAAATTTTTATTCTTCTTCCTTACTTGTTGCCAAGCATAAATAAATTAAACAAGCAGTTAGTGAGTATCTCATCTGTAGGAGACAAATAGCAACAATGCCTGCATGACAAAAGGAAATTTACAGCCAGTAGGAAATGATTATTCAAGTTTTTGATTACTATAACACTCACAAGTTCTAGCACAACTCTGCTGCATTGCCCTCACACATAAGAATGCTTTGACATCAACTTCAACTGCACAAAATGTTTCAACAAACATCAGGCCAAAAGCCAACAAAACGGTAGTAGAATGAGTCAAGAAAGAATACAAGAAGTAACTCACCAGCTTCCATGCAAGCAGAGCCCCCTCCCGCTGCACCTCACTGAAGCTGCTACAGAAGCCCGTGCCACAGCCCTTGATGAATGCCTGCACCCACAGAAGTAAATCACAGCATTTTCAATACAGAACTTTTATAAAACAAATGTTCAAGTAATTCTCATAATGAATACTATACATGCATGTATCCTAATGCTTCATGATTTCAAGGTTTTGTTTAGAATTAATTTCAACAGATTCAGAGATGTCAAAAAAAGAATATACACCTAAAAGATTCACTCTCCAAAATACAGCAGGCACATTGACAACAATCAACATGATGCTCTTAGTTATGACATATTTTCTGATAATTTACACAGGTTACACCATATGTATTGAATACACATGTTGGAAAAAGCCATTGCCATTGACCTGAGCAAAAAAAAAATGGTTGCAGTCATGTCTACTGTATGCAACTGTAATGCGTGTATTTTCACTTCTATACTCAGGTTAGAAGGTGGAGTTCAGTTCATCTTGAAATTCATTACCAAACTGAAACTAAATGTAGAAACTTAGCACATCTTGAAAATATATTGCACAACCCATACTAAATCCAATCACTCTGACAAATTTTAAGTTTGCTAGTTCTTCTAAAAATTATTTCTCACAACCAACTCCTCATTCATTCACCTTGTACAAGTATTGTTTTCTTCTNCCCCCCCCCCCCCCGTAAGTGAAACAAACCTACTTCCAACACAGTCAGTGACAAATCTGACTCCATCACACTTAACATCCCACTTTGATTTTGAAAAAAACCTTTTTCAACACTAATAGAGACTGAGTGAAAACTTTCTCACATGATCATTTATAATCAGATATACTAAGAAATTTTTTTATTAAAAATCTATTGTAATCTGTGTTTTGCAGTTAATGGTCTTATCCTAGAAGCCTTTTTACATGCACCACCTCTTTGCATTCACTTTCATTTCTCTCAATACATAAAACTCCGCCATCTTACTGTTTTGTACTTTTTATAGATTGTATCACTGTACATTGATGATCAATGTCCTTACATGATAAAAAGGAACAAAATGGAAACATCAATCTTATCACACCATCTCTGGTAGCTGCAATTACTTGAAAGCATCCAAGAACTGATTCATTCCAGGCATTTCACTACCACTCCCTTGCCCCCTACCCCAGGAGTCCACACTTGGGATATGAAAATCCCAAGTGTTACATCATTTCCCGAGTATTCCACACAGCCCCAAAGACCACACACAATCTGAAGCTCTGCACTCAATTTGAACCCCATACTTCACTCTAACTGCACAGCCCTTCCTTCCCACTGCCAAGCCCTCATGCAAAAATCTAGTCTTACAATATAGCACATCAACACTTTAAGGGCGACGTGACCCACTGGTGGTCACTGAAGGAATTTTCATAATGCTGCTGACTGACCAGCAGTCACTAACTCAATTTTGATAAATGCTCAACGAAAATGCAATGAAGGTGCGATTTATTTAATATTCAAAATTATCAAAATTGATCCCTAAAATTAACTCTAATTTGAGTTGAACATTGAACTTCAGTTTAACCTGCCACACTTAACATGTTAAGAATAAACTGACTGACCTGCGATGGGAATGTGAGATCGCTGGCAGTTTGAGCATGGGACAAAGAAGCCTTCTTAGGTTTCTTTAATATAGATTTGGGCTTCATGGGTGACTTTTGAGAAGCAGAAGTCACTCCTGAAAAATGGCTTGGAATATTAGTCGAGCAATTTGATGCACATTCTTGCACCTCTTGCTTTACAATACCACTTGCATTTACTGTGTTGCTGAGTTCAGTTACAGTATCCCAGCTTATATCTGCAAAGCTAAGATCAGCCATCTCAAAGAGAACATTGGAGGAAGGTGCCTGAGCTGCTGTAGCTGAAGTTTCTGCAGTTGAAGTTATATCTTCAGAAAAAATGACAGTTATATCTTCTTCTTCTTCTTCATCTTCTTCCAGAAGTTCCTCCCTTTCATAATCAGGAACATCTATTGAAAACTGAGGTTTAAACCCTTCTTCATCCATCTAATCAAATCAAAGAATGAGTGACTATAGACCTGCAAAAAAAGTATTTCATTATTCACTCACATATGCATCACTAAAACAAATGAAAATTTTTCAAAAATACACTTGAGCTAGAAGTACATTTTTACCTAGATGAATAAAAATGAAACAAATTTTAAAAAAAACTAAGCCAGGTCAAAGAAAACAAAAAAAATTTGTGATAGACTTACTCCAAAATTACCCCTTAAGAGTTAGTTTGAGCAACAGACAGTATTCAATAGAATAAAATGAAATAATTCAAAGATAAAAAGAAAGTATTGGCTGTGATTTAGCTATGTGAATCTAAACAATGGATGAAGCTCTGATGACTTCCTATGAGCAACTCTGCACTCTTTACAGATTGAAACACTTAGATTAGATCCCAATTTTTCCTGTATCTTTGTAAGATAGTTCAGATTGTTTTTCCACTTTGGTGCGATTAATTTTTAATTAAATCTAAGAGTAGCACAGGCAAGCAACAATTTCTTAAAATTGTCACACTAATGTGTGATGTTTCATTCAATGGAGCAGGAAAAGGAGGTATTACTCAAGAGATAGCACTGGAAAATTCTAATATTTTAGCACCAGCCATGTTATCATAAGTGTGGGTGGGACAAAGTTGTTGTTCACTCGGAATTAACTGACTAGAAGCCAGAAAGAAAGTGAAATACAAATGAAAAGCAGCTAAGAAATAAGACATTAGTTAATATAATCTTTCTTCAGAAATAGAAATAAAATATCTAGTTTAAATCTTAGCAAAAGAAGTTTAAAATAAATCCGGAAAGTCAGTAACAAAAAAAACATTTAAGAATAAAATAAAACTTTTAGAACATGAATCAAAAAATTCCAACCAAAGACATAACCAAAATATAATAGAAAACATATTTAGTAACTGAGATGTAGCCACAGTTTATTTACCATGAAGAGAGGCTAACTTTGGGCCTTCATTGACACTTTGACGCTTGCCTCAGTTTTCCAGTTTGGTCCAATTAGCACAGACGTCTATAGACGTCGTAACTAGACCTGGCACAATAACCCCTGGACTTGAGGAGACGTCAGTGCAGTGTGTTTCTACATAGGGTTGATGGAAAGATGCACCATTTGTACTAATTTTGAGAGGGTATATGAGAGTTTTGGACTTCTTGTTTCCATATTGCGTCATCTTTCATGTTACGTTTTCTTGCTGTAAGTCTCCTAATGGGCCATGTAAAGATGCCCACTGTTAGGCATTATTTTTGCCGTAAAGGATTATATGTAATTCCAGCATTCCCAAAAATCATGAGTAGACAAAGATATAAAATGATTCTAAAGCATCTGCATTTGGACTCGGAAGAAAGTGATGATCCTCTCAACAAAGATGCCTATCATTGATTACTTGACAGATAACATTCGTAGCTGCTACTACCCTGAACAGAACCTCAGTCTTGACGAGTCAATGATGGCATGGTGTGGAAAACTTCAATTTTGCCAATTCACAAAAAGCAAAAAAAAACAAGTTTGGCATCAACTTCCATGCCCTTTGTGAAACTAACGGCTTTGTCTTGAACATTGTGATTTATCAAGGTAAGTCAACCATGGAAGAGGATGATGGTCATTGCCAGAAAATTGTGATGCAATTGATGCGGCCATACCTTGATAAAGGTCACGGACTCTATATGGATAACGTCTATAATAATGTGGGTCTTTCAGAGTTACTGCATAACAGAAAAACTCATACTATTGGAACTCTCAGGACAAATAGAAGAGACAATCCCAAGAGCATAACTTGAAGGAAACTAAAAAAACACGGTGTGGCCAGCTGGATGAGAAGAGGACCCATTTATGTGTCAAAATGGAAAGACAAGAGAGAAATTCTTATGCTTAGCACCAAGCATCATCACAGAATGGTGAATTGCACCTCAAATCTTGGACGTAGTATTAACTGAAGCCCATTTGTGTTCAAGATTACAACGCAAACATGGGTGGAGTCGATTATTCAGACCAACTTCTCTCTTACTGCAGTACTCCAAGGAAGACCATAAAATGGTACAAGAAGGTTTTCTTCCATCTCCTTGATATGGCTGTAATGAATTCTTACGTGCTCTTCAAGAAGGTGTCTAAACAAAAAAATCTGCGAATTCTAAAGTTCAGAGATGCTCTTATAGGAGCACTGGCATTTGTGGATCTCGGAGTGGAACAGCCAACGAAAACATCTGCTCCTTCAAACACGCCCTTAGAACATGAAAAAATTGATCAATTTCACTGTTTGGAAAACATTCCTTCATTGAAAGGAAATGTTCCTCAACATCTACATTGCAGAGTGTGCATACAAGAAATGAAGAGGAGAGAGACACGATACAGATATAAAGATTATGAAGGTACACCACCTTTCTGTCTTGTACCATGTTTTACTCTTTACCATGGGCCTTAGAGTACCTAAGCAAGCATGCATACGGCTTGACCTCAGATCATGCAACTGTACTTTTTCTTGTTTCATGTGATACAGTAGTTTTTCATTTAGAAAATGAATTTATTTTCTATTTCTTTTGTAGTCTATTACTTTTTTATTTGCATCAACATTGTCAAGGAACTAGTCAAAGGAATAATCAAAATATTTTTCATTTCTGTTTCATATTAAATTCAAACAGTAAAAAACATTGCATTTTCTTGTAACTGCACTTGCATTCATGATTTGATGTTGTGTTATAGTTTCAAACTGAATAAAGAAAGTTTATATGATATAATGCATTTCATTTTTGCATGACGGGAAGAGACGTCATGGGTAGTTTGCGCCACTGCGGGTACCAAAAGCACTACGACGTCTATAGACGTCACACCATTTTTTACTGTCAATAGACTCGTTTATTAAATATATAAACTGACACAAAATATTCGGTAACTTTTCACGACTATAAATTAAGAATGGTGGGGATGTGCATTAGGACAAAACTGGCATGACGGCTATGGACGTCGTCGAGTGTCAATGTGTTAAGTATGAAAATGATGTTAATGTATCAGTATTAAATTACAGAAGCTTTACAAAGCAATCAATTAGACCTGGAAAGACATGAATTAAATATTTCAACACAAGAATAACTTAAGGGAAGCATGTAGCTTCTGAAGCATCTTGTTTATTTACTGTTTGATTTATTAGAAATTTTGAAGTTATCCATAAAAATGAATTCAAAGACATTTTTTTCCCATGATTTTTTTCAATTATTTATATTTTTAAGGTAAATGACAATTTCCAGCTTTATTGGGTAAACTTTCAAATTTCTATTTCTCTGGCATTTTCTGACTGTTTTTCACATTTAACTTCCAAAATAAAGAAAAAGATGTTAGCTATAAAATTGTGATCCATCCTATTAGAATTTTTTATGAGTTTCTAATAAATAGGAAACAATACATTTTGTTTTTGTATTTGTTTTGGATTTTTTGTAGAGATTTTCAAAAAACTCAAAAAAATAATATTTTTGGAGACAAAAATTTAAAATGCTCTGTTTGTACTTTTATAGCCAATACCTTTCCCTTCATTTTTCAAATTAAATGGTTAAGATTTTTGGAATAATTCTGGAGAAATATAGTTTTGAAGTTGGTACCTATTGCCAAAATTGTAAGAAGAGAAAAAGCTTTTAAGCATTTAGAGTTTTATTGGTCAACATCGGGTTTAATGCGATCACGGAAATTAAATATTCCGTTCCGAAGAATCACTTTGAAGATTTTGATTTTTCATTTTGCTCTTACTCACTGCGTAACACAACTTGCTGTTCGATGGATTATTATTCTCATTTGTTACTCTGCATGCATGACCCATTATTTTTTCCATTGTAACTAGATTTGGATATGCTTACACTCAGAAGCATTGCTTGCACTCGACAGCTGGTATGAATCGGGTTAACAACCGTTAACTTCTTCATGGTTAACGTGAAGTTACCACTACGGTATACCGGGGTTACTACGGGGTTGCTTTTCATCTTGTGCTTCACATCATTTAGTCTATGTTCCTTTTCTAGACGTAAAATTTGATTAGCCGTACTATCCTACCATATTTTCGTAATAAATACATATATTTTACCCAAAAACAATTAGAGCATGTGGCGTAGTCTAAAATTGATATTTTTCGATCTTCGCGTACTTGTTTTCTAATTTCATTTTTTACTTTTTGCATCCGCCGCTCGCTGCACCTCTATTGGCATCGGCATTGTCAAGCGCTATAGTGGAAACGAAACAATAACTTGTAAAATTTTTTGAATTGTACTCAAAATTGTTCGAGCAAATTTATGAATGTAGCGCACAATTTTAGAGCATTTTATAACTTAAGCTTAACAATCACGGTAACTGAAATTTGTAATTACTGTGGAAAGATAACTTTCTTTTCTCTACGCGTAAATTTTTATTTGGCGCAAGCCAGTGGTGCCGCTTGGTGTCAAACATGGTATAGCGTGGTCTCAAAGTTCTTAGCGACGCTTGTAGAACCGCCAGTGTTTAAACAAACAAACAAACAAACATCGGCATCTACGGATGCTTTATTTCCAATTGAAGCATGATACATATCACCTTTTACATTGGTTTTTCAAATGACTTATAACTAACACCAGGACGCCATGACGCTTTCCCCCGGTCAAGACCGGTACCCATTTCAGACACCTGGGGAGAGTGGGGCCTTGTGCTTAGAATTTTTCTCCTAGACCCAACAGAGAAAATCGCCACCAGCGCCGAGACTCGAACCCGGGTCTCCCCGCACGGAGTCAGGTCCTATACACACACGGCTATGGCGAGCGGCATATATCACTATGATATAATGAAGCGCCAAGGACTGGTTATATTCTGCATTCTGTATTGAAACGTTACATGAACTTACATTTGTTAAGAATATTTTACTTCATTGAGTAAAATGCAGGGTGACCGGGTACTGTGTAGAACAAAGTATAACATAAGGATGGGACCGTCGAGCCAAACACTTGGTTGAACCACAATAACTGTGTGGTTGAAAATGCTTTGTTATAGAGTTAGAAGCCTTGTAATTTGAAACGTTATGAAGAAAAGTTCGTACTCTGAGAGTGACAAGGAAATGAAATGTATATGTTATGAAAGAATTTTTACAATGAGTACACAAAGCAAAATAACAGCCTTAATTATTATCACCACATAAGACAGATTTTTAAATTAGGTAAGGTACACAAAAGATGTTCAATACGACGCCTATACGTTGCTATACAAGCGTTCAAACGCCGGTGCAATGATTGCCGGAAGCAATCAAAGGAGCTTGATGAATCCTTGCGGAGGCTTCAAGTAAACTCCCGATGAAGTGAGGTTTTACAATTTCTGCTCACAATTCCATCCACTCAGCGATAATTCCTTCTACTTCCAAACAGAGTTTACTTCTCAGTTGCGTTGGGTATTCAGCCTTTCCTCTGAAAATTATGAATATTCCCTGTCACATCTGTTATTCCACAGAATTTATTAAATTTCAGAGTCCATTTTCCCCTTAACTGTGTCTTCTTTTTATGAGCACATCTTGTATGTCGAAATATTTTATGCACTTCAAAGTCCTGAATATCTAGAATAAGTCCTGAATATTGAGTGATCTAGAGTAGCACAAGCTGCAGAAGTATTGCCCATTATCTAGATTTCGTTGCTCAACGATATCAATGTACATCTTCAACATTAACTCAAACTTCTCCACGTAATAAACTAATTTTACTGCTAACGCGCATTATCAAAAAGACTACTGAACGTCATTTTGGCTTAGCACACCTATCACGAAATCATCATGATATATTTGATGTTTGACCTTGTTGTGTCGTTACTTTAGGCACAACATGAAGTTTATTTAGCAGTAGTTGGAACTACAGTATCTGAAGCCGTAAACTTCTAAGGAGAAGGGGAAAGTAAACGCACAGCAACGCTCCTAATAATGTACTGCCTAGATCGGTGTCAGACCTTCCTTAAAACTAGTCGTGCCTGGAAGTCAAACAAGGACTTTCCGGTGCTTGTAAAGGTCGTAAAGGCAAGGTACCATAAAGGACTTCTGTCGGTCAGTTCCATCCGTTTATGACACTTCCGGCTCCGAGACATGCGAAACCCAGCGAGACATAGAAATCCGGAGGTGCTCACTTTACAAGGGACATCCTGAGATATAACAGACCTTCATTTACATACTGGTATATCGTTTTACGGAAACCCCCGTGTGGTAAAATTTAATTCTTTCCAATAAACCTTATTAAGCATGTGCTCTCTCAAACTTCTGCACTAGTCTAAATTAAAAAAAGCATGTATCCCCTCAGGGTAATGAGAAGAAAGGAAACTGAGAGTGTGTAAATTTGGCAGTGACACTCGTTCAAGAGGAACACAGCATGATGCGAAGCTCCGCGCGAGTGAAAAACTTAAACGCACCAAAGCCTCGAAGCTCCCAAACAACATAACAGAACTACAAAATACATTGACATTAACCTATTAGGACGTTGCTCTAGATTGAGCATTCACATCTGTATTGAGTGCTTGTTATACTTGTTTTGAGAGCTGTCACTGTCTCTTATTAGCTAGCGTTCGACATCTTGCTCATCAGTATGTCACGCATGTCATTTTCAGCTTCAGACAGCGGTGATTTTCTTTGCGAGCTCGGGTATGCATCCCTCACAAGTAAGCCTCTTTTGACCAAAATTTGTGAATTCTTTCCTAACGGCTGGAGTACAACACTTTGACTGTTGTTTTTGTCTTGTTTCTTTACCATTCGATACGGCATTATCCAATCCGCCGGCCATGCATTTGTAACTTGTAGGATTATGGGGGACATCCCAGGGATTTTAGGCCCAATTGCCCATTTTATATTTTTTGTTGAAAAGGATCCTTAGGTGGTGGGCTATTGTATCCTAAAATATTATGGGGCTACGGGCACTTGTGACTTTGCTTTATCGGTTTTGAACAAGCTGTGCTACCTCAAGCTCACTTCTGCTCTGTAATTGTTTACTTAAGAGTAATTGCTGATGGTTCCATTCTAGGCGCTTATGACCAGTCAATTATGAGAAATTCCGTATCTCTGCTAGAGGTTAGGAAATATGAATTTTTTTTCAATAACTCCCTGACAACTAGTATTTAAAGCCAGATATATCAGGGCAGCGCTTCATCCCAATTAAGAAGTTTGGTCAATCCTTGCAGGGTAGAATAAAACAGTTTTTGTGTTCACATTTTATTTTCCGGTTATTCCGCTTGACTGAGGATGGTTAGACGAGGTGTTTTAATATTTAATTTTTAATATTTCGCACCCTTTTCGAAACACCTCTGATGTGAACTCTGATCCTCGGTTCAAGATTAGTGTAGGATGCTCCAGAAGTCGCTGAACTTATTCGGGCCCACAGGTAGCTATACTCAAATTTGACCGTTGTACTAGACTTAAGAAACATTCTACCTCTGTATCACCTGTGGCAAATAAATTGTAAAATTGTAAATTGTATTTATTAGTCCATAAGTAGTAATGTGGTTAGGTAAAATTCGTGTCACCTTCTCTGTCTGTTTTCCTCTAAGAGGAAACGCCGCAAAATACTTATTAATGGGTTTACGACAGTTGAACCGTATTTCATGCCCTCATTCAAGGAGATCATCTCAATTAGATCAACTCCTACTCTATCCAGTCGCTTATCAATATCACAGCAACTGCCTACTTAAACGCATTTTCAATTTTTTATTTTTGGTTCCTAAATTGGCATGCACTAGTCTACAAATTTTTTGATGTTTTTGTCATATTTGTTCAATGGCTACACTCCAAATGACGTCGTCTATCAATCTGTGCAGTTTCTTTAAGGTCATGGTATATTTTTTCAAGGCATCAAACACAATAATTAGATACCTAATTTTGTCGGGCCTTTGTTGACCCTTCACAAAGTACAGAATTCCATCTTTAGAAACTATATTAGGACTCTGCGTAAAATGTGACACTGCTCCTGTTTTGTCACTCTGGAAGTATTTTAGGATTAGACTTCACTCTGAATTTTCTAGCTGTTTTCTTCTCCCATTCAAGTTCTACAATTCATCATCAACCTTCTTCACACTTGTTTTTTTCCCTTATTACTGTCAAAATTACTGTTTTGTGGTAAATTTTCAAAAGGGTATCTGATACCCAATTTTAAACTAATATACGATAGATTACGTCGATTGCGTCTGGTGGACCTCCAAGGCGTCTCTTGGTACGTTCCTACGTGACAGCAATCTTTTCCCTTGTGTGCCATCATTGTCGGCGAAATTCGTAATAGAACGGCATTTATTCCAGTTGTGTTTTGTTACCTTGTCGGGTTCGTTAGTACCTCAGGCACTCGCTTCGGGCATTGATATTCAAACTCCTTATATATTCATAGGCTGCCCGGAGCGTAAAGTAGTCTGAGGGAGAACACTACTAGTTGCGCAACTGAAATATTAGTAAAATACCTTTAAATACTCACTGAGAACGACGACTTTGTTAAATAAATGATTAATATTGACAAACCCTAAATAGCAAATGGAGTCTAACACAATTCAAGGCTTTTTGTTTCTCAAATGCCAGCCTCAATAGTTCCATAACAACAATACACATGTATTGTTCAGTTGCCACTACTTACCTGGCTCAGCATCATTACGTTCCTACTCGGCTGTTTCCTCGTTCAGCCCTGTACAACCTAACATGGGCGACTACACACTTTTCGTTTACGCACTTCGCAGCTTATTCGCCTATAAGATCCTAACCCATTAACGAAGCACGAAAAGTCCCCACTCCTTCACTTAACACAATAACATGTGATCCACCGAGCTGCTTACAATCAGAATGAACATCATTTTCTGTTGCTGCACTACCTGAGCTTATTTGCTCTACCATTTATAGCTTTAAATTTAAATAAGCCAAAACATTTAGCCCTCCATCCTTATAGTCATTTTCTTGTCGGGTATCACCTGCTCGATCCAATTTAATATTAGTTAATCTGGAAGGATGCTAAGAGACAAAAAGTCGGTGCCGTAAAAAAAAACATCGGCATCTTAAGATGCTTTATTTCCAATCAAGCCTGATACATATGATCTTAAGCATTGGTTTTTCAAAAGTCTTATAACTAACACTAGATATAGGACACCATGACGGTTCCCCCGTGAAACCGGTACCCATTTCCGACACCTGGGTTGAGTGGGGTTTTGTGCATGAGCTCTCCCTTATACCCAACGGGGAAAATCGCCGCGCCAGTGCCGGGATAAATAAAATGAACTTAAACAAGTGAACTACACTAAAATTTTTACTCTCATATGTAATACAGGACCTGACAAATTTTAACCTCGAATTAAATGCTTTTAAGTGTTGCACTTGTATTTTGAAGGCAAGGGCTTGCTGCATCATCAGGCTATAACACGAAGTAAGACTCATTAGTAATTAGAATTTCAGTCAGCACATTAGTGAAGAAGAACGTGCTTCACATCGCGTCTGGTCCTTGCTCGTATTTGGCATGCCAAAGATCATGTTTAAAAAAAATCAGTGCTAAAATAACTTAATGGAGTATTTAATTTTCGTTGATATAAAATATGTTACTTCATCCTTCGAATAAGTCGAAGGAGAAACAGCATCGTACGTAGGAGAAACCGTCCAAACTACACTCTATACTATAAGGTCTCTGATTCAATCCCGTAATAAGCGATGAATTTTCCATGAGTATCTTCGGCGATTTAGAAAGAAAGAGTAGAAGGAAATAGAATGGGAAAAACACCTCTACTCGATGAGATAGCGTTGAGCTCGCTTTCTCATGCACGAAGATCTCAAACTTCATTTTAACAGCGAACAAAACGAAAGTTTAGAATAAAGTAATCTATAATGTTTTCCATTTTTTAAAATATATTTCTAAGTTAGCAGGTGGTAAAAATAACTTGGAGAAGTTTTCCAGTTGTAGTTTCTTTCATATGTATATATCTATCTGTGAAACATTTGTTTGAACATGATTTCACATCAATAGGTTTTACCTGTATTTACTTGAAAAAGTTTGGAACATCCTGATCGTATGAGGCATTCAATATTTAGACTAATTGAATAAGCAATGGTTATCAAACCCACGGAAGTAGCTTTTGTGCTCTCAAATGAATAACTTATTGAATGAAACCTTCGCTCATATTATGCTCAAAAAACTTTTTAATTCATTTGCCTCTTGTATATGGTCAATATTATATTTGAAAAATACTGAGAAATATCAAAAGAGCATATCTTAAATGTTATCAATCTACCAGAATCACATTGTGGATGGAAAAGTTTTTAGGGAAAAAAGGGCAGATTTGTTCAGCTAAAATGTTATTCCTAGCTGGGATGAAAATATTTAAAATCAACTGCACGAAACATTCAGAGAAAGTATCTTATCTCTATAATTGTTATTTAGAATCTGGGTTTTTAATGAGGTTTTGAAAACTATTATTTGTTTGATCATGAGCAGAATCTAACAAAATTTACCGAAAAATGCGGTTGATTCTGTATTTACCCTAAGTTAAAGTATTTCTTTGAAAAACCAGTCGGCACTTGCAATCGGTTCTTGCAACACAAAGTTAACAGGTTTCGCTCTAAGTCATTTTGCACTGTATGAATATAAAATTACTTTCAGTATCATTTAAACTATTTGAATAAATGAAATTTTATGCATTAATAACTTGTTATAAAAATTTTCAGTCATGTTTTCCAAGTGTGTCACGCAGCGCGTTGCAGGAACTTATTGGTTCACCAGCTGATTCAATTTTCCAATGTATCGATGGTTTGATTAGTATTTCACTTAAGTTACGCTCCAGAAAACAATCAATTCATATTCAAAACCTCAGGAGAACCAATTTATTGAAATTATTACCAAAGAATGGTGCTGTGATGCGACCTGTGACGTCACCATGTTGTTTATCTAGAACAGCAGGACGAGAGTCGACGAAGTGATGTGCTCATAAGGTTTTTGCTCAAAATTGCTCTTCAGCACTCGCATCCGTTATGGTATGTCCAGAATAATGTCTATAAGTGTATTTCCTTTAATTTTTCATTAAATTTTGATGTATTTTCAGTTAAAAATGTTGAAATATCTGTAATAGAAATTGCGCAGTGCCAGTGCAAGTTCGATGTGTCGGCTGTATCTTGACACTTAGTTTCTTCGTATCTTTCTTATTCCGGAAAAGAATTTGAATATCTCGAGGTTCGATATTTTTATTAATAAAGATAGGCCTAATTTTTGTCATTTTCTTTTCTCATAAGGTAAGTTCATAACCTTGCTGTGTTGGATTAAAGTTAAGAGGTTGTTTTATGTGATCGATGCAAGGGTTGGGGGCATGGGGTTAGTAGCGCGGAGGGGTGAGGGGCGCAACCATTGCAGTGACCTTGGTTCTAGCTGCAACTTCACTCATCACATGCGCGTAAATTGACTGAAAGAATGCCTTTTCTCAACATCAATAGATATTAGTGTATACGAGAGTTAGTTGGAGTTATTTGGTAATGAATATATGGAGTAGGATGATTGTAAGTTTGAAGTGTTTGCGAGTGACCTGGTGGCTGCAATGGCATGTCTTGGCACATCGGAGCTGCTGGTGGTGCTGGCTGTGGTGCGCTCGCTTGCGGCCGTACCTGCCTCCCTCCGCCTCATTGACTGGTGCGCGCCGCTGCCTTTGGCGCACTGTTGCTGGTCTTGCTTGCTCGCCCAACTGCGTGTAAATTGCGTCCATGAAATGGCAGAATTCCTGCATTCGTTTTTAGAAGAAAATAGAAGCGGCTGGCAAAGCGCGACGAATATTAAATGCTGCTTTAGAATAACTATAACTTACAGAAAACTTCTTGTCCTGGTCTTGCTTGCTTAATTGGGTGTAAATTGTGCCATTGGAGTAGCAAAGTTCCTGCATTCATTTTGTAGGAGAAAATAGATGTGGCTGGTGAAGCGCGAATAATAATTACGGCTTCAGAATAGCTATAACTTACAGAATACTTCTGGTCCTGATGAAATGTTCAATAAATCATCTATAGTCCTTTTCACTGGAAGTATTTTGAAATTTTTCATAGTTTTTTAATTTTTAATTTAGGAAAGATTATCTGCCATGATAAGGTCATGGATTATTTCATCATGTCAATGGATAAGGGATTAATATTTAAGAGTCAGACCTATCTTTTTTTTTAATAGAATGACAAATTCTATAACCTCAGATTCTCTAAAATGCTTAATTGATGTTTTTTTGGAATTTTAGTTCACTGGAAATATGCATTCAGTACTAATATATTGAAATTAAAAATTGATGAATTCTGTTATCATCTATGAGGTTAGTGTTAGATTTGAAAAAAAATATTGACGATAATTTTTCAATGTGAAAATTTTTCTTTGCAGTAATTCAGACAAAAGCTTTAATTTGTGAAGACAGCTGCATGTGATGTTTAACCTCTCAGGTAACTGGCTTTAATGATGTTAATGTTTTTGGTGATGTTTTAATAGATTACAATTTTGAAGAAATGAAAACAATTTTTAATTATATGTCATATGAAGCTTCCTTAGTCAAGTCCTACTTCTTCACATTAAATTTGTGTGGGTTGGCATTGCATCAGCAATTATTTTCTTCTCTGTATACTTTTTTTTTCCTTCTCACTTGTATTCATGGGATGCAATATGTATGTATGCTACTGCGCCTGTGTCATAAAATAACTATTTAAATTAAGTTGTGGCTGAATTGGTGAAATGACCATTTATAAATTTATGATAATGACTTTAAAAATTAAATTAGGGCTAAATTTGTGAAAAATTTTGTAAATGAAATGAACAGAAGAGGCAAGTCTTGGAAATGCATCAGCTGTAGATGTTGCTGTAGACTTATACTTATATTGAAAATAAGCCTAGACTGATGTTGCTGTAGACTAATACTTTTATTGAAAATAAGACTAGACTAATGTTGCTGTAGACTAATACTTATATTGAAAATAAGACTAGACTAATGTTGCTGTAGACTAATACTTATATTGAAAATAAGACTAGACTAATGTTGCTGTAGACTAATACTTATATTGAAAATAAGACTAGACTGATGTTGCTGTAGACTAATACTTATATTGAAAATAAGACTAGACTGATGTTGCTGTAGACTAATACTTATATTGAAAATAAGACTAGACTAATGTTGCTGTAGACTAATACTTATATTGAAAATAAGACTAATTCCATCTGAGGTTGGAATAAAAGGCAAAGAAAATTATTTACACAAAAATGTTTGCATATGAGACCCAAATAGTAATTATCATTTGTGTGTAACATGAATGTTAAGATATTCTAGCTACTCCATAAATTTTTCATTTGAATTTGGTACATGAGTTTATTTAAATTAAAATAGAATAATTTTTGGGATATGTAAAACTGTTCTCAAAACAAACATGCAGCTAAATGATAAATGTTTGGGCATATATCTGAACAATTCCTATATCTTAAAGTTACTCATACATGTGTTCAATACATTTATTAGTCAATCTTGTAGATCTAATCTCATATTATTTTCCTCATTAGCAATCTAACAGCCATAGGCAAATGATTTTTTTATGATAATCATATCAATGATATTCTTATTGGTATTATAAATGCAAATGTCTATTAGTGCTTTAATTTTCTTTGCATGAGTGTATCTAAAGCAGTGTTCCATTTATATTTGTTTTAAAAGGTTTAATTGACAATATCTTTACAACAAAAGTATAAATGTATTAACTTATTCAGAATCAGGCTTACTTGTAGAGTTACTGCATTAAATGATGAATGCAGCAATTAGCTTATGTCAGTTATACAAAGTCTGTGAATATCTTTGAAGTTAGTCACATTGCCAGTAGTGTGCAGGATAGCACATGGCTGCACTGAACCTATGGGGTAGTAATGTAGTCATCCAGGTTCTTCTTTAAATTGTGTTACTTGATTTGATCAATGCAAAATTACAAATTATTATAAAATTAGACACTTTTGGCAACCTGTTGAACCTGTATCATCATTTTTCCTATCCCTAAACTGAGAGTAAAAATTTGAATAGAAAATTGGTGTTCTTTTGCTAAATTATTTGCTCATCTACTGAGGTGGCTGTTGTGTAACTCTTATAGTTTATTCATCAATTTAGGGACTTCAAGGTACTTTAAGGGAATTCTCACACTTTATTAATGAAACTTCTGCTGCATTTTTTAGTTTTATTCCCAGGGTGAAAATGTGAGGTCCCAAGCACTTCTATAATCTAATCTTTGGATTTATAATATAGGAATAAATTCATATGAAAGATGCTTTGTTGTGAGTCAGATACTTTAGGTGGGTGTTAATTCTTGATATTAGAGACTGAGTTTAATAATGAGAAGAAAATGGAAAAATTAAGAAACTTCTGTGTATACAGGTTTTGTTGTAGATAAAAAAATGCTAGTTTTACTTTCATTTGATGGCTTGCAGTGCAAATTAGGAGGTTCATTGCCAGTTTCTCAACTCAGAGTGAATTAAATTGTCTTTCAAGCTGGAAGTCAAACTATACTGCATGTATTTGCCTAATTTGTAACTTATAATTTCAGGATATCTTGAATATTGCTACATTTTACCCATAGTATTAGGGCTTACTTTGATGTATAATTTCAATGGCGATAATATGAGTTATTCTGTCAAGATAAGGATATTCTAGAGCTAATAATCATTTCCTTCAATGATGAGCCAAAATTGTTTAGATTAATCTATAATTGCAGTAATGCATCTTTGTTCTATTTTTATGATGAATACATCAAAAGTGACTCAATGTTTATCAAAAATTGGTTAATTTAAAGTTATCAATCTTGCACAGCAATTATTTAGCAGGGCAGTAGACATTAATAAAGTTTTCAAAGCCATGTATTGAACAATGATTTGCGAGACCTGTAATTTGTTGGCAGAGAAATGGGTACATTATCAGAAGTCTATCTTAATAAAGACATGACTTTCACCTCTCAGTGTTGTCTACATTTATTGTGCCATTAATGCAACCCCTCCTTCTCACAGTTATGTGTTGCATGGGCTTTATGAAGGAGGATGCTCAAGTTGTGCGTGTAGTAGAGTGGAATTGTGGACTCTCACTTGTAACTATGCATGTCAGTGTGGCTCTCTGTTATACCTATTTCTGTCACAGGTGATATTGTGCTGATAAAGACTGCAGTTTAGGCTATGTCAGGAAATTGAGATATATTCAGTTTTACCATCACAAATTCAGTCTTTTGCTGATGGCTAGATTTGTCTACGCCATGCTTTGCCCATAACTACAGTCCCAGAATCTGCCAAAACTAAAAAGACAATAGTATTTGTTTCAATGATTCATTGAGGTGCATTATGGGTACATATGTAAAAAGCTAATTTTTCTAAAGCTTTATTTAGTGTCTTAATCCACTCAGGGAGATGCAACTATTGTATCTATGGGAATTAGTGCTCGCAAGGGGAAATTGTGTGAGGACCCAAGCTGAGAGTTAGGTAGGCCTTCTTTTTGTTGAAATAAATTGTTTTTTGTTATGTTAAGGACCACCTTGTTTTGGTTAACTGCTGTCCTGTTTTTCAGCACTACAACTCTTTTCTTCAACTTTTATCTTGTTGCATGAACTTCTTTCTCAACTTGCTGTTTCTATGCCCCCTCTGGATAGATTCTGCATTCCCTTATCTCCATACTTAATGGTGCTCTCCTCCTTCCTCTCTTGGAACATCTTTGTCATGGTTAAGGGAGGCTGAAATTTTCTTATATAATAATAACTTTCAGCACCTACTACTTTCCTACTTTCTTCTTCAACTTTTAACTTGTTTTATGAACTTCTTTCTCAACTTACTGTTTCTATGCCTCTTCTGCATAGATTCCACATTCCCTTTTCTCCATGCTTGATGGTGCCTTCCTCCTTCCTCTCTTTGGATTGCCTTTGTGGTAGATAGGGAGGCTAAAACTAACTAATTATCCATCAATCTTTTACTGATTCTATGAGGTGCATTGTGTGGGTACATATATAAGAAGCTAATTTTTCTGAAGCTTGATTTAGTGTCTTCACAGTAGTCCCACAAGAAAGGGAATCTTGAGCAATTCTATTGAAGTTGAGAAGATTGAAATATTTGGGAAGGCTCTGAATGGGCATCTATAATTGGAGAAACTTGACTAGTACATCCCCAGTTTTGTGTGTGAACACTAGCCATCATTCATGGGTGATACTGAGGTCATGTCACACATTGACTACGTAGTGGGACATATGTGTGGTACCACTAAGTATATTGCTCATTTATGCACTGATGTAAATGAATAATATTTCAAAACATTTAGCAACCTCTTTTTGAAGGAATTTCAAGGAAAATATTAATGTGCACTTAAATTTTGTACATTTTTTTCTGAAAGGTTGGAAGCTTATTTGAGCTGCTTAGTCAATTTTCTTAGTCTGTGTTGTACAACCTAACCAAACAAACTTTACTACCCGCACTATCGTAGTCAATGTGTGTTAAGAGTGATTACTGAGCGTGTGCACCTGTGAATGTTTTCCGGTAGTTGACCTCAGAGCATGTAGCCTAGCCTAGCAAGTTCATGCATGTCCATTTCTTCCAAACATCTCTGTGGCTTGAGATTTTCTGGGTAATCTGTTTCCAAAATGCAAGAATTGATTGTAAGAATTGCACACTTATAAGAATACACATCAATTTTGGCTAAGATGTAGATGTTCTGAGAACAGTTACTGATCTTGTTGTGTTATCAATTGCATTATTTGGATGTATGTAGTAATTGTACTATTCCTCAAACTTAGTTCTGATTTAGGTAAGTTTTCATGTAATACTCAATAAAACACCAAAATCATGCCAACATCTCTGCCTTACTAAGCTAGAAAACTTGGCCATATGCCTGTGTGGTTTGTGAATCCCCAGGAGGGTAGGAAGTTACCACCTCCCCCAATATCATGATCCTGTTGGTCTACAGAGACATTGTACTCATTATTGGAAATCATGTAATGACCTTAAAAAGAGGTGCATGTTAGGTGATTACTTGAAACTGCACTTGAACTAATCTGCAAAAATCTGATGTAGAGGGGCCCAAAAAATGCAGAAAAATTGAGATACATAGAAACAGTTCAGGCTGATATTTTAATTACTGTGTCTCGTTCAAAAGTCGTTTTCAGAAGGCAATAATATTTTTTCCCCACAGAAGTTGCTCATTTTTAAACAGAAAAGCCCTTTCTGTAGCTATGCTTTCTTAGAATTGTTTTTTAAAAGCAGAAATGATGAAGTGCATGTGATTTCATTTTAAAAGAACAGAAAATTGGGTATTGACTTGGGTAATATTAACTTGAGTATTACTCCGCGCATTATTTTTGACCAGAGTTTAACTGGGCCGTTACCTCTGTACTTGAAAGGTTTTTGTCCAGTAAATGATGAAGCCACTCAGCACTAAATACTCCAGACAAAACTTGTCTTTGCTTTCTATGTGCAACGATTCTCTCAGTCATTGCCTCAAAGATAACCACCATGTTTGGTTTATTCACCTAAAAGAAACATGAAGTTATCTTGCAATGTACATTCTAAACTAGTTTACTTGACTCAAATTAGAATATTAGAGCAACATTTTACTATCCTGTCCCAATTTTAGTATCTTCAAAATTTCTGAACTGATCTCACCAGGAGTCTCATTCCAATTTAAACGAGCCATTCATATTACTGTGTAAAATTGACAGAAAATGAGCACAGTATTACGTAATTTTATTCAAGGAGTTGTCAACAATTTGCAATAGTTAGCTGAGCAAGCTGCATTTTACTTCTCAATATACCCTAAATCTCTTGGCATGTACTGAGAATATTTCTATACCATAATAATAATATTTCTATATATGCACATTGACTGCAATACGACCCACTGGTGGGTCGTGCTTAGGTTTTTCCTGCTGCAAAACAACCCATCGGTGAGACATTGGAAAAATTTTAACAATCTTTTAAAAGTAATGGTATTTAATGGACCCAGTTAATGTTTGGTATTTATAAAATTTCTAACAACTGTTAAATTTAAATTTGAGTTGAGTATTGAACTTAAGTTTAACCTGTCATGATCAACGTGTTAAAATGCATTATTTCATTCACTGCCTAAATTCCATGGATTAGTTGAGATTTGCATTGAAAAAGAAAATGTTGCATCAGATTCACATACATTTTTCCTATTTCAATGGCCCACCTGCCATAGCTGGGAAAGACAAGATACGCCTTAAGTGTAATATTTATTGTTCTGAATATGATCTTTACATGTCATGAAGAGGAGGACATTGCCCAATGTAAGGTGTAGTCAAAGCCTTGTTGAATCATACACAACAGGTTGATTCTAATCTTCCGTAAGTCATTTTGTAATTGATTTGTTAGATCATATATCTCTTGTATGATGACCCAACCATTCTTAAATTTACAAAGGTGATTCATAGTTAGAAAAGAGTACCTCAGCATTCCAGCACGTATGGTGTTCAGCTGCACCACATTTTGCATCATCATTGCAAGGCTGTTGCAACTCAAATTTTGTGATTTTCAGGAGAAGCATTTTTAAGTATCAAAGTCATTTAAATTTTAAAATTTTACGCAATTCAACAAAACTTACCAGCGTGATTAGGTAAATAGGTTACCACTTGATTGTTAAAAAACTAGAAAGATAGAGAATTAATTCAGAATTCTTTGTGTAAACATTGTAACTCTATTCTTCAAATTGTTGAGTTATGACAGTGTTGCAATGATGCACCACATTTGTTCAGCTCATTGCTGTGTGATGGCATGGTGTGTCGCTTCTAAAACCCTTTCACTCCCGTTGAGGGAATGCGTCCTAAAGATTTTTAAAAAACCCAGTGGTATGTATGATACCTTCATAAAATAGCGATGGGACAAAAAATCCCAGGGCCTGTAACCTGACCTATGAACGTGGGAATTTTTTAACTATTTTTGCAAGTATCCTAGAATTATAAACAAGCAATGTATGCCATCAGTTTCAATTTTGTCAAAAAATAAATAATCTGTTTTGAAGAGGTTAACACGTTCATCGTGTTTCCGCGTTTGCTGACGGTTGATTTGGTTTGTTAAGGGTAAAAAGTAGCAGAATTGGGAAATTGACTTTAATGCCCAAATACATTCTATCCTCTTTTTTAGAAATGTAAAAAATTCAATTGCCCAATAACACTGTATCTTGTATTACAGTATACATATTTTTTTAAAAAGGTTGCAAAATAGATAAAATGTTATTCATAAGTAACGTTCCGCCAATGAGCAATTTACCTAGTGGTACGCATGTCTCAATATTCAGTCAACAAGGGAAGCAACCAAGGCAGGTCATCGGCCAGGTTGTCTAGTAGGTTTATAACTCCAAAATTTTAGCTTATCCAGCTGCTGATCATTCCAGAGTTATTGGGATTGAATTTTGTGTATCCTTATGTTTTGCAGACATTCTGTCAGTAGTATGGTAAGCATGCAGCGGACCCCCGGGTTATGGTGTCCCTAGCTTACGTTTTTTTGCGTTATGAAGTGGAATACGAAGTTTTTCATGCCTACGTCACTAAGATGCTGGTCTGCTATTGGTCGGCATCACCAAGATGGTCTGCTATTGCCCGCCATACAACGAATTTGCCTTACGATTCCAACTCCGTAACGGATTAGTGTTGTATTGCGGGGTCCACTGTTTAATATCTGAATGCTTCATCTGTTGTTCATCTTGATTATTGTGAATTCTAGTTCTCATCTTTGCTTATAAAAAATGTTAATTTCTCATTTGTGCGGTAAATTGCAAGTATGTATAGTCTTATGTATTGTGCGTAACACAAACTAATTTGTCTAAAAAATTTGTTTTGCATATAATTATTTCTGGAGAAAGAGGTGTTGAAAATTTTTCATTTATTAGGAGAAAATGCTTCTAGGTGTTTGTAGTCAGCACCTTTAATTTTCTTACACTGCATTGAAAGAGCCAATAAATGCATGTTAACTCAAATCCATTACAAACAATTAGTGCTCCGAGGGGGAAAATGTGTGGTCCTGAGCTGAGAGTTAGGTAGGCCTTTTGTTGAATTAAAATTTTTTTTGTTATGTTAAGTACCATCTTCTCTCGGTTAACTGCTGTCTTGTTTTACAGCACCTCTGATAATCTTGTTCAACTTTTACCTTGTTTTATAGCTTCCCTTCTTGACTGACTGTTTCTATGCGCATGGGATCCTGTGCGGGAACTCGCCTTATGCATAGATTCTGCGTTCCCTTAAATCGATACTAAATTGTGCTTTTCATTTTTCCTCTCTTTGAACATCCTTGTTGTGGCAGGAGAGGCAAAAACTAATTATAATCAATCACTCACTCACTCACTCCATTGCAAACACGTTGCTTGGATGAGCTAGATAGAATGGCCTTGCTATGTATAGCCTTTTGGAGACTAGGTACATCTCAGATGTTTGGTGGGAATCTTGAGCTTCCCGTGCATGCCATCATGTTTAGATGTGTGTGCCATTGATTAGTAATGGCATAAAAAAGTAACACCCATAAGCTGCCGTTTTTGCTGGAAGCTCTTAGATTTAGTTTTGCATTTGAGCGTCATTTTTCCAATCTCTTTCTCCAGTGAAGAACTTTCTACTGTAAAATTAACTTCCTACAAGAAAGTTTTTTGGAAATCAATTCTTGATCATTTTCTTCAATTGTTCATTCAGTCAAAGTGCTCACTATGTACTTTATTTGAAATAATATTGAGTGGAAAGTGGCCAAGCTTTTTGTCTACAGTAAGTATCAAACATTTGTAAATTTTAGGTATTTTACCTTGTGGGGAAAATGCTAAGCAATGTAGTTTTAAAAGGTTGAATAATTTTTTTGTTTGTTGAGATTACAAAGAAGAGCGAGAACCTAATTTTTGTCAGGATTAAGTTGATGCCATTTCAGGAATGTGATGGAAATAAGTTGAAGTAGTTGCGGAGCAGAAAACTACAGCAGGGACTAAATTATTGACAGACCTTGACTTATTTTTCCTCCTTAAAACATATTGTTGGACAATGTTGCTTGCAAGCATGTACCTGGCAATCATGCTAAGACCTCTCTGATCATGCAATCAATTGCTTCAGTCCTATTGTGATGGAGATCCGGCTCGTGTCGTTTCTTTACTGCTGTGATACGAGATGTCTGAGTGAAGACTTTTATGTGGGTATTGACCGTTATTAACTCGTAAAGGATGCTCTATTCTAATCAATCAAGCCTGAGACACATCATCTTGCACATTGGTTTTTCAAATGCCTTATAACTTACACCAAGACGCCATGACAGTTACCCCTAGTCAAGCCGGTATCCATTTCCGACACCTGGGTAGAGGGGGGAATTGTGGCGGAGTTCTCCCTATTCCCAAAGGGGAGAAATCACCGCTCAGCGCCGGGATTCGAACCGCTGACACCTTCTCGTGGAGAGCGCGCTCTTAACCACTCGGCCACTGTGACCACCTGTGCGCCAGTGTGCTTGTCTCGCTACCCTCCAGTTGTGACACTTGCTGTGCCCAGCTCTGATCACTTCCTCATTGCCTAGACCTGCGGTTCTCAACCTTGTTGGAGGTACTCTACCTCACATGTTCCATATCGAACCCTTCGTAGTTGGAAAACTAGATGTGCTTTTTTCTTCAAATTCAAAACATGTGTATGTCACTATATACTGTATTAGTGCACAAACTGTGCCATGCCGAACCCAGAGGTTCGACTCACCGAACCCCTGGGGCAACCCAGGTTGAGAACCACTGGCCTGGAGAGTAGTCGCGTTTTGCTGTGGTGGTCCTTGTGAGCTGCCGCCTCTGCATCGGGATGCTTCAGTAGCTTAGCATGTTTTGAATTGTGTCAAACTCTGCTTCATTTCGAGTTGTTCTGCTTTATTTGGGGTCCGTTATTTCGCACTCGTTACCCCCAATGAATTTTTAGTAAGGAAAATGTTTTGTCTCACTGTGCCGTCAGTACCGCGGTACTGTATACAAATTAGGGACCAGTTCGAACGATTTATACATTAGAGAAAAGCGAATTTTGCTTCGTGCTTCTTAGTTTTCACAGAATTTTAACTACACAAGTCACGTTCGAGTGCTCAACAAAAATTTACTAGAAATTTTTTTTTTTGTAGCTTTTCTAAAGACCAGTAGGCTGTGACTTGATTTTCACCTCCTGCTGGCATGGCATCCAGCATCCATCAGTCGCAGTAGCTGTCATAGGTACGGGCAGATGAGCGGCCGACTGGAAAGTGTCTTATTGAAGTCATACAATATTTCCCTTTGTCAGTGACTGTCTGCAGCAGAGCAAGGGGCCGTTGCACATGTTTTGTACCTTTGCTACGCTTCACACATTTTCTCCACGCTTCTTCGCTATCTAAGAATTCGCACATTTTCCAGGGTAATAGCATTTCTTTTTTAACTGCGAGCAGTTTTGACACCGCGTGTGCGGACCTTCGTTGTTGGTGATGCACGAGCTTGCAGTCATTGATCGTTTCAAATTCGCCAGGTTTAGTATCAGGTGATTTGATTGAGAAAGGTTTTGTGTTCGGTAAATCTGTGGAAATGCTGACGAATCCATCAAGTTATCCCACCTTTAGGTTTGCAATCGTGATGAACCTCTTGGGTGCCCAGACATCGGCGATTGGGATTAAAGTTGTCGAAAATGGTTCGTGTGTTTTGATGAGTTTACTGCTGGAGCTATTTCGATTGAGCCTATTACTTCTACAATCGCTATGAATGCTGAAGTGTTAAGATGCTCTGTAAATGTTAGAAGAACGTTTGGGCCGTTCGCTAGTTTCTCTTGCGTTCGTAAAAGTTTATTGGAACTCACTTGAAGCTAACTGTGAATCTCGGCCTCTGGTGCTAATTCAGTTACCTGGAGACTTAATTTTATAGGATGGGCAAATATACACCTGCAAACTGCGCTGGGCGTGGTGCGGTCGATGTGCTTCAAGTTAGGCTTTCACAAAGCTCAGTGTAGCGTAAATTCTATGTTCAATGAGGGTAAAGACAGAGAGCACGTAGGTAACTTTCGCTTATTACTGGTGCAGCCAGTGGCGGCGGTGGCTGTGGTGGTTGTAGACTTGCCACCACCACGGCGGTCCAGGCAGGCTCGCAGGTGTGTCAGTGCTGCGCTGGTGTCCGGGTGGAGTGCGTGCGTCGCTTGCGCTCCCGCTCTCTCTTTCTCAATCGTAAAATTCTGTGCTACTTAGCCTCATTACATGAAGTGGCCTTCAGCCTTTAATAGACCTCACTCGAGCATTTCAAAGTTGGACGTTTTGAGATGTTGCCAGAGAGCTGTGAAGAAGACGCATTGCTTTCTCTAGCTCTCCCTGCAGCTTGGCTTATTCTTGCTGCTTTCATACCTATGGAAGACATGGCGCTCCAGCGGCGGCCCTGCCACCTCCAGCATCCGCTAACTCCTCCTTGCTGCTATACTAGGCCCTGACGGAGGCCCTCGTATGCTCAGTAACTTGTGTGCTACAGCAAACTTCTCGTGCTTCTGTGTCATCGTAAAGTTGCTCTAAGTTCACACAAATGTGCCATTCGTTCTTCAGAAAACTATTTGGTTTTACTGTGCTGAGGGAGACTGGTGATTCCGTTTCCTCGTAAAGTTGCTCTCAAGTTCACCCTAATAGTTCATTCTTCAGAAAACCATTTGTTTTGATTTTTCCGTTCGCATTGTCCAGTGTATTCCA
This sequence comes from Platorchestia sp. MABIK, assembly GCA_014220935.1. NCBI lineage: Eukaryota > Metazoa > Arthropoda > Malacostraca > Amphipoda > Talitridae > Platorchestia > Platorchestia sp. MABIK. The sequence continues at coordinate 62,633 of JACJUY010001548.1, read as the reverse complement.
ACAAGTGTAGTTCATCATCAGCCTTGGTGAACGTTTTAGGTCCATTACGTGCTTGTACTCTGTGTAGTAGTTTGTTGTGCTTGTCGAGTCATTTGTCTATTCATACAACCTACTTATGTATAAATGTTTTTTTTTTTCGAGGAATAACTGCGGGAACGGAACCTTCGTGACACTGTGATAGTAGTGGCCAGGTCAACGGGGTGTTTTCCTGAAAACGTTCAGCGTTCACCACTGTGTTCAGTAGGCTGTGCTTCAATAAGAAATATAGTGAACTAAAAGTTCAGTGCGGGTTGCTTGCTGTAGAGGTGTTGCGCATTTATCGAAGTGTTGCGCATTTATCGAAGTGTCACATTTATCAAAGTGTCGCACATTTATCAAAGTGTCGCACATTTATCAAAGTGTCGCACATTTATCAAAGTGTCGCACATTTATCAAAGTGTCGCACATTTATCAAAGTGTCGCACATTTATCAAAGTGTCGCACATTTATCAAAGTGTTGCGCATCTATCGCACATGTATCGCAGTGTTGCGCACGCACCGAGGTGTTGCACATAGGACCAGCTGAGAGTGGCAGCAGCAGCAGCCCGCAGATGAGCGAGCGAAGAGAACGCTGCTGCCGCCGTAAGTGTGCGACACGAGAGCTTCACTGCTGAGCGCTCGCTCCCTCGAAGGTTCATCGGCGTCATTGTGTGAGGAGCGCAGGTGAATGACCCGAGCTCTGCACCCTACACTCCTCCTGCTCTGCTCTCTCAAGGGCACCCCTCTCTTGCTCCTCATTTCACACTCCATTATTCCTGTTCATATTGTGCTACATTATCTTCTTTTCCTTACTTACACTTGCTTACGTTCGGGGTGCTTCCTTCCTTTCCGCTCTCAAGGCACCACTCTCTTGCTCCTCACCGCATTTCACACTCGCTCTTATTCCAATTTTGCTCCATTGTCGTCTTCCTTACTTACACTCGGGGTCTCCCATACTTTCCGCTTGTGACACCTGTTCGCCGTCTCTCAAGAGGACCACTCTGTAACTCCTCACCGCATTTCACACTCATTCTTATTCCTATTATTTTATACATTATCCTCTTTTCCCGTTCTCACTCGGGGGCTTCCTTCCTTACTTTTCGCTTGTGACACCCGTTCCCTGTCTCTCAAGGGGACTCTGTTACTTCTCGTATTTCACACTCACTATTTTTATTCTTCTTTTTCGACATTACCTTCTTTTCCCGTTCACCCTCAGGGGCTTCAACACGTCTTCCTTCCTTGTGCCACCTGTCCGCTGTGTGGACTCATTGATTGATTTATCCACCGTGTTTGTGTGCTGTGTATGCTAATGATGCATTATCGCCGTGTTATGTTGTTACAGGTACGTTCTGCTTTGTCGGGTCACAGATACCTACTTTCTGGCGACCTTTGCTTTCTACGCACGTTTTGCCGGTGTACTTGAAACAATTTCATGTTTTTGAGTAGTAGTGACGTTCCATTTGAATGTTTAATTGCGTATGCTACGGAGAAATTGCGTCAGCCGGTGAGTATTGGTGTGAAGCGATTAGTTAACGGTGCTACGGGAAGCATTGCTTTCTACGATTGTTTCACCGGCGTTCTTGGAACGATTTGACGTATTTGAGACTTCCATGAGTAGGGATGATGTATCATTGGAATATTTGAAATTACGTTAGCCGGCCGAGTATTGGTGAGGAGCGATGAATTAACGGTACTACGGGAAGTGTTGGTGAATGTCCTCATTTCGCGCTGTGGCTCTGCGCCGCGCGTAGATGGAGCGAAGCGGCCCGGCTCTCTCTTTCTGCCGTGGCTCCTGCGCTGCTGTGTGTGCGTGTGTTTTGTGTGTGTGCGTGTGTATGTCTTGTGTGCGTGTGTTGTGTGTGTTTGCGTGTACGTGCTGTTTGATAATGGTGGTGGTTCCTCCTGTCTCACTATTCCTCTAGTCAAATGCGGGTTTGTGTTAACCCTCTAACCATCAACTGCCCAACGTGCCAGATATGGCACACTCACTAAAAATGCTGTACACGTTGATGTCTTGTCGAATTTGTACTCTAATGTAATTTTTGAAGCTTTCTGCCTGATGGCAGTTCTGTCCCCATTCTGGTGTTGGTGATAACCTGATGCCAGCGTCAGTCTAGTGGCAGTGGTTGTGATTTAGGGAATGCGAGTAAAAATATTTGGGCAGTTAAGGGTTAACGTCCGCATTTTGTGCTCACATTACTGTCATCACAACCACCATCACTAAACTGGCACCGGCATCATGTAGTCACCGACATCACAACGAGGAAGTGACTGCCACTCGACAATGAACTTCGAAGAACACATTAGGGCACAAACTTCACAAGGCATAGAATATATTAGAGCTGCTTATGAAAGTGGATTTTGAAATCAACTTTGACTGTAAAGGTTTAACTCATTCATTGCGGTGTGACCCACCGGTGGGTCGTGCTCAAGTTTATCCAGCAGTAAAACGACCCATCCATAGGTCGTTTGAAAATTTTTCAACAATCTTTTCAAATTAATGTTATTTATTTTACCGTGTTAATATGTGCTGTTTATAAAACTTTTAACAGCTTTTGACTTTAAATTTGAGTTGGATATTGAACTTCAGTTTAATTAACCCATCGCAGTCAACGGGGTAAGCGTGAAATTCTCTACGAACTTGGTGCCGTGAGCTCTCGTCGCTAAGTGGGTGAGAGCAATGCAGCCCTCACACAACAAATGTTCAACAGCAACCCCTCAGGGGCAGACAACTATTGTATCCATGGAACTTGGCGCTCCCAGGGGGATTATGTGAGGTCCCGAGCTAAAGGTTAGGTAGGGCTTTTTTTTGTTCAAGTAAAATATGTTTTTTTTTGTAACGGGCCTTTTTTTTCGGTTTACTGCTGTCCTGTTTTTCAACACCTACTTTTTTCTTCAACTTTTATCTTGTTTCATGGACTTCTTTCTTAGCTTACTGTTTTTTTGCACCTTGGGCGCAGATTTCGCGTTCCCTCAACTCTATACTAATTGGTGCGTTCATCCTTCCTTCCTCTCTTTGAACATCTTTGTTGTGGCTAAGGGAGGCTAAAACTTTCTTATAATCAATCTATGAAGCAACTCCGTTCAGTTGAGAGCGCCGCATCTTGGCGATCTTTGCATGCGATCAAATTAGTTGGCCTCTCCTGTCAGGGACACGAATCAATACAGTGTGTCAATGAAGTCAAGATTGCTCTATCGCTTTTGCTCCCGATAATCTGAGTTGTATGGCATCGGCCTCTGAGCGTTATCGGCGATGGTTCAAACCATGCCGCACTGCTAGCTCAGACGCAGCCGTTGCTAATAGACCGCTCCCAGGGGTAAATGTGAGGGCCCGAGCTGAGAGTTAGGTAGGCCTGCTTTTTGTTGAAATAGTATGTTTTTTGTTATGTTAAGGACCACCTTTTTTCGGTTCACTGCTGTCCTGGTTTTCAGCACCTACTTCTTTCTTCTTCAACTTTGATCTTGTTTCATGAACTTCTTTCTCAGCTTACTGTTTCTGTGCCCCCTTCTGCATAGATTTTGCAGTCTCTTTACTCCATACTAAATGGTGCCTTCCCCCTTCCTCTTTTTGGATCGCCTTTCTGATGGATAGGAGGCTTAACATAACTAATATTAATAACGATAATTCGGACGTGAGTGGATCATTGGAGTCTGGAGTTCGATACTCGGCATCAAGACTCCGCAACCTTGAGTTCAGTAACCGGTTCCTCAGTACCAACATTCGTGTCCAAAGTCTGAGCGCAGTTTTTCAATTCATTCTCGTTTCTAACGAATTTATTGCATTTTATGTGTGAGCTGCAAGAGTGAACGTTTTTGCTCACTTGTAGAAAGAATGAAAGAAAACAGTTTATTTCCAATAAAGATGATACAAAAGCACATCATTGGTTTTTAAAATATCTCAAAGTAAGGATCATTAGTTGATACACACACACGAGTATCGTATTACTCACGTCACTAGGTGAAGAAAATGATTGAGGGCAATGTATTCCGATTGTGGCTTAATTTAGGTTTGATAATATATGTAACTAAAATTTGAAAAAAAAAACATAATTTCAGGGACGATGCATTGTTGAATGTACTCTTATTAGTGCACACTTACATTGAAATACGAGCCTTGGGATTTGCGGTATCAGGAATTATTTGAAAGCAAAACTGGTGGATTAAAATAATTATTCAACTAAGACTACGAAGTTGACATTCAGAACTCTATTTCCAATGTAAAATGTACGATATTATTTCAAACAAACTCACACCGTAGTTTCAATTTGACCTTTTCATCACAGTCACAAAGCACACAAAGCTTAACCAGTTTCAGTTATTTGGGAAAAGTCACAAAGCCATGTCCAAATACTTGGATAAAACCTATAATTTGAGTTTAAAATTCAGTTGGGGGTCATTTTGACCCCACCGTGCATCTACGGGTTAAGTAACCTAGTTCAAATGTGACCTGTTTGAACTCGATTAATCTGAATCCAAGATTGCGTAACGTATGTATTATACTGAGAAATGTAACCTCTAATTTTTAGCTCGTGAAAAAATTCAAGGTCGACGAGAAAAACGTAGTTGTTCAGTTTTTCTTTCATACATGTGATATTTCAGCGCATGTATATGGAACAATGTTAGAAACCATACAATTACGTATGAGCAATGGTAGAAACCATACAATTACTTCTCAGGTGTTTTGAGCCACTGTAGCATAGGAACTAACCAGGAAATGGTGTACGGAAGACTACCCGAGTTCCACAGGTGTGTGTGTTGGTCCTGTAATTTACTTGTCCTTGCTATAGCTCTTCCTTTCATGTGTTGCTTCGTTTCATGAAAACTTGCTTTACGCGTCCTGCACTTACTGCCTTGTCATGCAAAACTCTCCAGGCGCCCTCGTTACATTTCTTCTGTAGGTTGAAGTAGATCTTTATTTTCGATACAATTCAGTAACTTGACACATTTCAGCCTGTGCGATCAGCAGAAACAGAAGCAAAGCTGGCTTGTTGAAACATCTCCGGAGAATTTTCACCAATTTGCTCATGCTCGGTGTACGCAAATGAACGGAATGTCTAGAATAGAAGTTTTGTCGATAAGCTGTCGAGTGTGAATGTTAACTTATCGAGAGAATTTAGAACGTTTTGGTCATGCTCGGCGGTATACATAAATTAACGAAATGTCTAGAAATTTTTTCATGAAGCTATCGAGTCTGAATGAATAATTGAAACTTGCCCGGAGAATTTGTACCATTTTGCTCGTGTTTGGTGTGTATAAATGAACAAAATGTCCAGAGGGAAAATTTTGTTGTGAAGTTGTCGAGTGCGTTTAGTGTGGCGGGCTGGTGGCAGTGCCTGTGTACAGCTGAAGCGGTGCAGGTGGTAGGGGTTGACATGCTCTGGTTAGCCGCACAGTTGCTGTAACCTTAACTCCATGATTCAGTGATGGAACCGAGCCTTCCAAACTTTGTCTCTTCGAGGTAAGAAACAGTCACATTATTGCTCGCTGGGTTGTACCTTAATCCCCTAATGGGAATATTAACATGGTCCCTAGCTAAATCTGAAAGGTTCACTTGTTTGAGAAAGCTTCCGAAAATAAAGTGAGTAGAAAAAAAGTCCTAAATGTATTCTGTATGATAGTAAGAAACCCCCCTCCCCCTCTCAGGGGGATACAACTATTGTATCTATGGGAATTTACACTTCCAGGGGGAAAATGTGTGGCGAGCTGAGAGTTAGGTAAGCCTTCTTTTTGTTGAAATAAAATGTTTTTGTTATGTTAAGGACCACTTTTTTTCGGTTGACTGGTGTCTTGTTTCTCAGCGCAATTTACTTTCTTCTTCACCTTTTATCTTGTTTCTTAAACTTCTTTCTCAACTTAAATGCACCTTCTGCATATATTCCCCGTTCCCTTACACTAAATGATGCCTTCCTCTCTTTGGAACGTGCTGCGCGTCCATGCCAGTCTCATCACAATAGAACTTAGGGATATAAATTAAGGGGAAACAATTTCTGCACCATTTGCTTTGTGCGAAACTTGCATCGAGATCGCATGCGCTTATTTTTTTTAAATTTAATTTTCTGGGTCACTCGATTTGTACACCGAGTGCAGCTAAGAAACGTCATTATTCACGAGCTGCACTTACTATTGCTATTTATTCCGGCTCTGCGATACAGAAGTCGAGTCGATTAGATCACATTTGATTACACGATTCGATTAGATCGTATCTTTTATCATCACGAAAGTAGGTTGGGTGGGATCAGCTGTGCGCGTCACGGGGATACTCTCCCGTTATTTTCCTCTCATAGTTTTGTAGTGAGGAAAACCAAATCTATGGAAATGATACGAGAGAAACAAGCTTTTTCAAGTCATTCTAGCAAGTAATTGATCAAAAATTTATGGAATGTGAGTGACGATGTGACGAGGGAAAGATATTTTGATTACGGTATATTATAGCGTTAAATAGTTTAACGTATTTATGTAAAATATGTGTTTTTTATTTATTTTATTTAACGGAAAGATATATTTTTTCTTCGAGCAGTAAAGTCTTTGTTTAAGCTCTTACAACCTAACTTGTCGCGTTGACTACGTATGGGACAAATGTGTACCACTAGATTAATTGCTTATTTGCGTACCAGTGTAAATGAATAACAGTTCCACCATTTTGCGACCTTTTTTGTGGAGGAATTTTATCGTATGAGGTAAATATTATTGCGCACTTATATTCCGTACATTTCTTCAGAAGATGGTAATTTATTCGAGCAGTAAAGTTTATTTTTCAGTTTTGTTTCTTACAACCTAAGCAAATCGAGCGCACAGTGTGCGCAAACTCGTGTTGAGGGTGGAGTAAGGCGCTCCGTAGGGCAGAGTGCCATTCTTGTGCCTCACTGATGGCTGCGGCCGTGCTCGTTACGGCGGCCGAAGTGGCCGCTGTGCAGTGTGGGGCTGCAACTCTGCCTCCAGTGAGCTGTGAGGTGCGCGGCTCTTGCGAAATGTCATTCGTCGTTTGATCGAATTTCTTCGTTGAACTTTTCTGATCGACGTTGAACTTAGTTTGCTGTGCTGACGCAATGTCTTTCATCATCTGCCTGAATTTCTGCTCGAAGTTGAACTTAGCGCACCGTTTTATCATCTGTTCGAAGTTGAACTTAGCGTACCGTTTCATCATCTGCTCGAAGTTGAACTTAGCGTACCGTGCAGACGTAATATGATGCATCATCTGCTTGTATTTCCTGGTTCGTGCACCGTGCACACATGTCAGCGATTGTTGAAGTTGCCTTTTCTCCCTTGAGCTGTAGGCGCCCAACGGCGAGGTAGGTGACTTATTTAACCACTCATCTATTATTCAGCGGCCATCCAAGGCAGAGAAAAATTCATCTAAACCAATTCTGCACTCATTGAAGGTAGGCTCGGGGCATCACTGTTGTGGACCTTTGTTGACACGTGCACTGCGGTGGGTTAAACTCAAGTTCAGTGTTCTATTCAAATTTGAAGTCAAAATTTGTTAGCAATTTCATAAAAACCAAATACTAAACAGGTTCATTAAATATCATTGATTTAAAAGATTGTTAAAATATTTTCGAAGGACACCCATCGATGGGTTGTATCGCAAGCAGCGTGTTGATGGAAACGTTGCAGTTGAGGTGCAAACCCTGGTCAAAGCGTAGGAGTGTGCGCTGAGGGCCATCAACCGGATTTTCAAGTGTGTAGGTATTTTAAGTTGTAGTACTGCCACAGCCGGCTGTTGAAGTTTACCTATGAACTCGGCTACTCTACGTGCTGTTTTTCAGTGCAAAAATTTTCAAGATTGAGCGTTTTTCCAATGGGATTTGATTTTTCTCAGGTAAAATATGATCACATAGCATCTGGCAACACTGCGAGTTGCGAAATTTTGTGTGTGCTTATATTAATTAAAAAAGCTCTAATATAAGAATTTCAGCCAGGAAGTACGGGGACCTGTGCTACCGGCTGTGCCGGCACGTCAGCGTGAAATGTCCATAAGGATATAAATGGAATCCTCTACCACTCGATTTACAAGCAGAATAAGCCAAGAGAAAATATGGTTTACAAACTTTGCCACACTTCGGGACCACGAGTGAGCAAAAATATTCACTCATGCGGCTCATACACACAAGAAGGGCAATCAATTCGACAATAAATTGAAAAATTGTGCTCTGACTTGTACATGAATGCTGGTTGGTACTCGAGTTGAGCAGGGGAGTCTGTCTTGCGCGATGTGGCGAGCAGCCCCGCGTTGTGACCTTTGCTGCTCGCCGCTGCGTTTACCTGCCTCAGCGTACATACCGGCGGGTGCTCCTGCCTGTTCCGTGCCGCCCTGGCTGTGTCTTTGTACATGTATCTTTGTATTTGAAGTACCTTTGTACGTGTATCTTTGTACATGCAGTACCTTTGTACCTGCAGCATCTTTGTACCTGCAGCATCTTTGTACCTGCAGCATCTTTGTACCTGCAGCATCTTTGTACCTGCAGCATCTTTGTACATGCAGTACCTTTGTACGTGCATCTTTGTACGTGCAGCATCTTAGTACATGCGGGTCTGGCAGTATCTTCGCACCCTTGAAACTGATACACATCGGAAAACTTTGGTTGCCCGCGTTATCAGCGTGAATTTTGTCTTCCTGTAGGATTGTCGTGTTTCTTCATCAAGTCGAAAATTTTGAGTGTGGAGTTGATGTAGTGAATTCGCTTCATACTCGTACTCTGTTTGAACGCCAAGTAATTTTGCCGCGCCTGCACCGAAAGTCAAAAGTTGATAAACGTTTTATGAATACCAAACATTAACTGGGTATATTAAATATCATTCATTTTAAACGATTGTTGAAAATCTTCAAACGACCCACCAATGGGTCGCTAGAGATTGGGGCGCTGGCCGGGTTTTATGCGTTGATCTGCTGAAAGATGCGAGAAAAGTTAAATTTCCTATAACTATTTATGATACAGTTAAAAATTGAATGTAATCGGGCTTGTTCAGGCCCATCATTGGTCCTAATCATTAGATTAGATTAGTAAAACTAAGGTAATATAGCATTGGCCTAATTTATTGCAATATGAGTAGGTTAGGATCCTTACTTTATTTCTGGAGTAAATGAGATACAGAAAGAAGTGTTTCTTGAGACTATTTTCTTTCTCACGTTGGTCCTTTATAACGCTAGGTCCTTAAAAATCTGTTACAACAAAAGTTTGGCATAGTTTACCGAACCAATCGGAATAACACTCATAGTCGAACAGTAGCGCTAAAATCTACCTGAACAAACGGCCTCGATCCATTTAGCGCTGTATCGCTCCAAGTGCGATTTCCCCCTTCAACACGCGTACAAATTATAAAATATTATGCTCTCTAAATCAGCCAAATGTATACATATTATGATATATAATAATTCCCCGTTCCCTCAACTCTATATTAAATGGTGCCTTCATCCTTCCTCTCTCTCAACATCTTTGTCGTGGCAAAGGGAGGCCAAAACTTTGTTGTATAATAATATGACATATGATATCTTCACTCACACCTTCAATTTTTATCTTATACGCAGTATCCGAGAAATTTTAATAAAATTGTACGAAGTTTTTCATTTACTTTTTAATTTCTTTTCTAAACTGCCGTCATTGTTGTGACCGGTAGTGTGACCTTGTTGTGTTGCCGAGTTTAGGATTAGGTGTGAAAATGTAGGCATATGTGGCATTGGTTTCTGCTGCTCTGTGTATTGACATTTCGATTTTTATTCCGAGTGAAATTCGTAAAAAATGTGACTTCAAAAATTGAAATAATTTGAATACCTTAGTTTGACGTATTTTTCTAATCCGACATACTGTTATTTGCGTTAACACGTTTACAGCGTTTCCGTGATTGGTAACCGTTTGTTCAGTTAGGGTGTAAGTAGCAGAATTGTGAAGTCGATTTTACTGCTCGAAGCGCATTTTATCCTTCCTTAGAAACATAAAAAACACAATTGCACGGTAACATTTCACCTGGTATGATTAGAATTATTTTTTAAAAAGGTCGCGAAACATGAAATTTCATTCATTTATACCGGCACGTGAATGAGCAATTTATCTAATGGGAACACATGGGGCCCAATAAGCGGGGAACGTGTTAGGTGTACAGCTTGGTGACTATCGCATGTCGGTTATTGGCCTCGATACCTGCTTCATCCGATGGCTTTATTCTTTCAAAACATGAAAGCTGATTGCTTGCTCCAAAGGGTGGTATAAGAAATAGCGGGCTCGCCCCATGCACGAGATACAGGAGGGATTGTCCATTCATTCGTAGTGAACAAGTAGTGTTTGATACACTGGTTTGAGTGAGCGCGACCTGACCTACCGGTGGTCATTGAGGGGATTTTCATAATGCTACCGACCGACCAGCAGTCATCGACTCAATTTCCATAAACACTTAATGAAAACTAAATAAAGGCACGATCTTTTTGATGTTCGTTATTTTCAAAATTGATCTCTAAAAATAACTCTAATTTGAGTTTGATATTGAACTTCTGTTGAGCCTACCACACTTAACGTGCTAAAGACAAGAAATGTTCTCAAAGTATCGTGACTGGTGCACACGCTGTAACTGTCAGATAGTTTACAGGGCTAAATATTTCTGTAGCTCGATCCACACAGGCCTTTGCAGCTCATGGGTGTTGTTTTAGATGCGGGACTTGTCATAGTACTGCAGCTTGACTGACGCTACTTCCCACTCATTCAGATACTAGCAGGGCCCGTAGAAATTGCACGGACAATGTCATCGTTAAGCTAAGTGTACGCGTGGAAAAATTCCATCCACATTACCAAACCTATCCTAACGGAACCTAGTCTGATGAAATGTCGAACATTTCAATGCATGTTAAACGAACAAAACAGAATAAAGAAGCTCACAACACGACTTGATCAGGGCGGACAAAATTTAACCGACACCTGAGATTAAGGCCATCTTCCAATATTACGCTGAGGAATTCGGTATCCACGATACCGCGAACTCGGACGAAAGCGTTAACGGACGGACTAAGGAACTAAGGAAGGAACATAATATGATGAGGCCCTTTATGAAGTGAATTGCTTGTTCGTAGTGACCATCTGCTTCCCATGTGTGTCTGAACTGTGGTTGGAAGTAACATTTAGAGTTATCGTGAAAACCGCATTCTGATCTGTAATAAGTGATGAGAGAGATTGTCGTCAAAACGATGTAATTTCTTCAGTTTCAGTCTGGTCTGTCGATCGACCTGTCTAAAAAATGCTAAATACAGAGTAATCAATTCACCACACTTGCGTGTTGTAACAGGTGTTAAATTTGACTGCTTGTGTAAAAAGCATTTAAATGAATGTTTTTTTACTGTCTTCGCATGAGTTTAGCGTGTGTGAGGCCTTGGTGCATGCGCCTCGCTGCTTGCTTGCTTGCTTGCTTGCTTGCTTAGTTGAATGCTTATCAAGTAAAATCTATACAACACTTGACGTTCGTTGCAGTAATTCTCTACTTTTTTCAGTTCAAAGCATCGTAAATTTTCTGTTAGTTTAGGGGAAACTCGTTTTAAGGTTGTCGATTTTCTCTCGCAATAAAGCGCTATTTCTCACGTCTGTTGTAAATTGTTTCATCTGCGGGTCTTGTTGCTCGCGCGGCTGCTGTACTCTCTACTGGAAAATAACAAAGTATTAGCCTAAGACTTGTGTTCTGTGCGAGTTATATGAAAATACAGACTTAGGATGCATATTTTGACAAATAAAAAGGCTTAGTTTGAACTTTGGGTGATCAATTCGTTCACTTTAATACCAAATTTTACATGCGCTCGTCACGTCATTGATTTTGCAAGTATTCAAATCCTTCGAAGTTGTAGTTTTGACTGCAATCGAAATAATCTCTGGAAATGTTGAAGGATCTGGCGGCAAGGCACGCTAGTTCTTTCCAAGGTCATCCTATAAATTCTCAATGAGGCTTGAGATCTGGAGATTGTGGTGGTCGATCCATTCCCTTGAAGCCATTCCACGTGCCTGGGAAACTATTCATGGGCCATCATCCCCTTGAGGGGGGATACAACTATTGTATCTGTAGGAATTGGTGCTTCCTGCTGGAGAATGTGAAGTCTTGGACTTTGGGTTTGGTAGGCATTTCTTTTGTTGACATGGAATAATGGTCTTGTTGTGTGATGTATTATCTGTTTTCAGTTCTTTGCTGTCCTGTTTTTTAGCATCAACTACTTTATTCTTCAACTTTGATAATGTTTCATAATCTTATTTCTCAACTTACTGTTTCTATGCCCCTTCTGCATAGATTCCGCGTTCCCTGTCTCCATATTAAATGGTTCCTTCGTCTTCGGAACGCTTTTTTTTAGCAGAAAGAGAGGCTTAACACTTTGACTGCGATGTACGCCACCGGTGGTACACGGAGGCAATTTTCACAATGCTACTGACAGACCAGTAGTCGCAAACTCAATTTTCTTAAATATTCAATCAAGGCTAAATAAAGGGCCAATCCAGTTCAAATTTGGCGTTTTCCAAATAGTTCATTACAATTGGCTTTAAATTTGAGTTTGGTGTTGAACTTAATATTTAGTTGCCGCAGTCAAAGTGTTGAGCAAACTTCTAATCTAATTTAATTTAGAAATTAATATTATCTTCTTCTCCTATCTTGCTTCATTAACTCCTTTCAATCTTGCTGTTTCTATGCTCTGGGTGTGACGGCGCGCCTTGTGCGTAGGTTTCCCGTTATCTTACTGTGCGGTGCCTTCCTACTTGATATTTTTCTAACACATTTCTTGTTGTTAGAGAGGCTTCAACTGACTTTTAATCTCGTCATTTTGTTGACACCTAAAGTCGTGGATCCAAATGTATCCTAGCAGAAACGGCCCCAAGGCGTTGTACTGCCTCATGATGTCTGGACGATGAAGTAGTAAAAAATAGATCTATTGGTTCAGGAAGTACTTGGTGCTTTTCATCACTTTTGTCTCTAGGGAAAAGAATGAACCTCGAGTTGTCGGACAACATAACGCTATTTCAGTCTTCGGCAGTCCAGTCTCATGTTCCGTGGCAAACGCCAGTTGTGACGACTTGGTTGTGTGTGTACTACCAGCTTCTGAACGGGTCTGTAATTGCGTAACACATTGCTTGCGATGCGACCCATCAGTGGATTGTGCTTAGGTTTTTCCTGCTGCGGAACCACCCGTCGATGGGTCGTTTGTGAAAAATTCTGATAATATTTAAAATTTATGGTGTTTAATGGACCCTGTTAAGGTTTGGTATTTACCAATCGGCTAATAACTTTTGACTTGAAATTTGATTTGAAAACTTCATCGCAGTGAACGCGTTAAATTTTATTTCTTCAGCTCGCTGCGCACAGTACAGCTCTCATGTCTCCGGCATAGCCCCAAGTAAAACTTGGGCTGTAATAGTGTTTAAATTAGGTTTTCACTACTTGATAAACACTGCACGCTTACATGCATGCACATTTTAATGGATTCCGTAATAACTGTTGTAAAAAGTAATGGAAAGTGCAAAAGTCAGCACGGTATTTTCGTCGACAAAGCTGTGAAGTTGTCTCTTATCATATTACACCGTTAAATGGATTCCGTAATAACTGTCTTCCAAAGCGATGGAAAGTGCAAAAGCGAGTGCGGAATTTTCGTGATGGTAGCTGTGAAGTTGTATCTCACTATATTACGCCGTTAAAGTGGTCCCATCGCTTATCGCTGGCAGAGTTTAAGCGAGTATTCTTGGCAGCCGAGTTGTTGAGCTCATCCCTGCCCTCTCGCTCGTTACCTCGGCCGGTCTCGGACACTGTCCTTGTTTGTCCCGCAATCTCGTGCTGGCCGGATTGTTGTGCCTTTTTCGGTCATGTCTTTGTTCCTTAGTTTTCCTGTGATAATAGCAGCGTTCTTTTTGTAACCGTTATGGGAACATGTTGCACAGGGCCTGGTAAAATTCAGGAGGGTGTTGTTTTGAACCCAGGGGAAAGGTGCGAGGTCCCTAGCTGAAGGTTGGCCTTTCTTTCGTTGAAATAGAAGAGGTGTTTTGTTGTGTTACGGACCTTTTTTTCGGTTCACTGCTGTCCTGTTTTTCAGCATCTACTACTTTCTTCTTGAACTTTTATCTGGTTTCATCACCTTCATTCTCTAATGTTTCTATGCACCTTGTGCATGGATACCGCGTTCCCTAAGGTCAATACTAAATGATGCCTTCCTCTCTTTGGAACGCCTTTGTTTCGGTTAGGGAAGCTTGAGGAGGGCGTCCTCCCTACGGACCTTCTCCTTTGTTATTGAACCTAGAGCAATGAAATTTGGTTTACTGATAGGAAATAAACTTTGTAATCATTTTTCTTCCATGAAAAAATACGATTTTCTTGAAAGAAAACGAGATATTCATAGAAAACGGATTTTTTTGGGGTGTGGGGGGGGAGGGAGGGTTCTAAATGCATTTCCTGCAGATTTTAAGCTACAGGGATGATTTTGGTATCATTGGATGCGGAATATCGTGGACACCATGGGAAGTAAACAGGAAATCTTTAAAGTCATAACAAATATAGAAAATTTCGAGGTGCCAAATTATTTTGAGGAAAAGGGGGGGGGGGAATTATTTGCATTTGTGATGTCTCAACTTTGATCTTCACAAATTTTGCAATGCCTTTTTACTTCCTGTAATGCCCACGCCTTTCCGCATCCAATGATACTAAAATCATCACTGTGGGAAAAGATGCAGGATGCAAATCAAAAACTGTAGGTGAAGATGCATTTTGAACCCCCAAAATCCGAGGTTTTCAGTATAGGCAGAACAAAGAAACATACGCAATTTTTATTAAAATTTTTAAATTTTTTGTCTGGTTAGACCCCTGAAATCATTATAGAGTAATACAGAGACATAGGAGATGACATAGCAACGTCGCACCGTGAAGAAAGTGCAAATGGGGAGGTGTAACATGATGAAAAACCCACTTCCTCCTCCCCCCCCCTTCTTTAAAGCTCCGTAGCGGGCAAACGCGTGAACGTACGAGTCTCATTTTTTCACAGGATGTACCTGACCTCCTACACTTCCTATAGCAGCAAAAATCCCTAGTTCACAAACCGGGATCCGTCTGGGGGATCATGTAGAGAACGCCTCCCTTAAACTCATCTAATCAATACTCTATAAATTTTCTTGCACATCTGTCAACGTCAACGCACCTGCCGCTTTCAACACATCTGTCGAGTGAGCGCACAGTTGCGTTGATATACTTGAAAAACTGGAAATTCCTTCTACATTTTGTAGACCGTTGCCGCCCAACTCAACCTTCTGGAGGACATAACTAATGTAACTGTGGGAATTACCTTCCTCTGGGGAAGATGCGCGGTCTCGATATGAAGGTAAGGCTGAGCCTTGCTTCTGTTAAAGAAAGTCTTTTGTTTTGTTCCGGGTCCTTATTTCTTTGTTGACTGCTGTCCTTTTTTTCAGCCCCTATTATTGCCTCCAATTCTTATGTTGTTTCATAAATTTCTGTCAATCTCGCTGTTTCTATGCGCAGCATGTTAGGGCATACTTTGTGCATAGATTACCCGTTACTTGAATTCTGCACGAAATGATGCCCTCTTCCCATCTCTCTTAAGGACACTTTACTTGTGATTTGGGAGGCCAGCTCTTACTTATTATCATGCAATCTGCCTCCAACTGCGGCTTGGCTGGATTTTGAAGAAAGGTTGTTTGCGTGTATAGAGTAGGAGTGTAGTTAGCACCTGAGGAATTGTACATTGTTGGTGCAGCAAAGAGCGGCCAGGGAGCATAAGCAAGTATAGTAGTATTTATAGGGCCATTCTTATGGAATCTTACTCTCAAAATAAAACGAAGAACCAACGTTAAGAGAACATTTATTAATGCAGACGTTTCGGAGTAAAATTATTCCATCTTCATTCTATTTTTTTCCCACTGAAGGTCGAATAATTATACTCCGAAACGTTTGCATCAATAAATGTTCTCTACATATAACGTTGGTTCTTCTTATTTTTATGATAAGCAAGGATATTGTTGTGATAATGAGCGGTGTCGGCTCATGTGCCACGATCAGTGAATTCTGACCTCGATGATGTGAGCCTCGCTTGTGTTGCTTGCTGTGCGAGTGGTGCTGTTGTGGTGGTGGCAGTGTGTGTGTGCGTGTGTGTGTTGGTGTAAGTGGAGTCGGTGGCAGTGTGTGTGTGTAACCAGTGTTGGTGCTGTAATATTCACTCTTATTTTAGTGTCATAAATTTTCGCTGATGTCAATCTCAAAAATGTGTTGTCGATATTAGTGCCATAAATGTGTCACTAGTGTGTGTGTGTGCCACAACTGAGTAGGCTGTATCACTGATACAGCGGGCGAAATGGGTACCATAAATGTGACCATTAGTACGCTCCTGCCAAATGCGTCGCCAATATCTCAAAGCTCATCTTTTACTTGGAGAAAACGATTTTTAATTTATTCTTCGTTTTTTAATGTTTAATTTCTTGAAGCTGTAAATGTGTCGTTAGTGAGGGTGCAAGCAGCCTGGAGCGGGTCCCGCAGTCGCATGGTTGTCGCTGTCTCGCTCCTGAAGCCTTGTCTTGGATGAGGCGCGACGAAAGTCGCACCGAACAGATGCCATTAGCATGTGCAGATCAACTTGTGTACGTATGGGCTGAAGTATTTGAAGGTAATGTCCGTTACCAAGTAGGTAGGGGGATGGATTTGATTAATCGAAGGAAATATTTTATTTGGTTAGAAGTATATTTCCTACACAGGTGTGTTTCCAACTTTTATGTGTTTCATTGAAGCGTGTAAAGTAATATAGATGTCCACAGAGTGATATGAATGATAAGAAATGTCAAAGTAGGTTTACAGAAATATGGGTGTCGGCCATTTCCGTAGCGCTTGTATACTTTGCCGGAGATTTATACTGAAGTTTAGAGTTATATTCTTTACGAGTGCGAGAGGCTGTGCTAATGTGTACCTCACTCAGTAAATTTACAGCTGACGTCCAGCGAATGGGGCCCTACCTGTCTCCCGAGCTGAGCGGCGGACTGGTGACATGCACAACTGTGGCAGCTCGTCACTTCAGCCAAGATCGCAAAAAATCATTCAACACTTTAAGTGCGACGTGACCCACCGGTGGTCACTGAGCGCATTTTCATGATGTTGATCACCGACCAGCAGTCATTAAGTTAATTTCGATAAATGCTCAATGAAAACTAAATGAAGGCGAGATCTATTTAATGTTCGCTATTTTAAAAAAGAAAAATTGAAAATTTTAGAGATCAATTATTGATCTCTAGGGACATTTGCTGCCGTGTTGAGCGGAATTAGTCGTAGGCTTGAACTGTGCGTGATCCGCAGCATATTATCAAGACCCCACAGCTAAACTTGATCAGATAACTGTCGGTATGAACGTAATGTGTGTTAGTTAACATATAGCTTGTGCCGGTAGAGTAGCAGTGGAGTTAGCAATTGAACTACTAGTAATTCTGCTTTATTGGCGCAGTAAAAACGGTCAGGAAGCATCAGTAATTTAAACAATTTGTTTACCACAAGCGATACAGCAATAGATTGCATCTCAAGGCTAGTACAATGGACACATTTGAGTATAGCTACTTGTGGGCCCGAATAAGTTCAGCGACGTCTAGGGCATCCTATCATCAAAAACCATTTTCAAAGTGTACAATTATGTTTAACCTAATTTACGTAACCTAGGAGCATACAAGACGCCAGGTATCAGCAAGTATGTTGTTGTGGTAGCTAGTATTGTTGGGGTGCCGGCACGCAAAGGGAACTTTGCGAATTCATTCCAATCTTCTTATACCTGATAATGTCCTTGGTGTGTTTGTTTATTTATAAATTTATATATTTGTTTAGTGTCCGCTTCTTAAACAACAGCTTCTTTGATTTGACTTGAAGGATACTCGAATGACCGTATCTGTGATACGATATTTTCTTGTGCTCAAGCACAAGAATATTTCAATCGCGGGTACTATTGGGATGGATATATTTGTTTGGCATCCACATCTGGAGGATTTATAGATGGAAAATACCGCTCATACAGGAGACGGCTGCTAAGAACCTCTCTGGATGAGCTGGGAAGTATTGTAAAACACCTTGGGGGCTAATGCCTCATTTGGTTTCAAGAAATTACACAAATCTCCAACTAAACGTTAGGTCGTTTCTTCGGCACTACCTTGGCATTCTTCCGTTCAGTCTCCTCTGGGGCGTAGAATAGGCAATACCTAGGTTTAGGTGAGATAGGTTTGTCTATCCTGTACAAGGGGACTGGCGCCCTCAGGGGAGACCGTACCTCAGCTATAGGTCTCCGCAACTTCTATATTTACTGCCTTCGTTGCTCCTTCTCTTTTCAGACGCCTTAGGGTCATCTTCTATGTTTGTTTCTTCCTCTTCCTTTCTAATGTGCTTTTTCTATACGCAACGTTTCTATACACAACTTGTGATTAAGTTTTATGCTTTTCTTAGTCCATATTAAATGGTCCCGTTTCTTTCCTTTGGAGAAGCATGCTAGCAATGAAAACGGAACTATTTTCTGACTGCTATAGAATACCTTCTCTTCGCTCGCTCGAGATCGCCTGGTTGATAGCTGTATTTTAAACTAATCTATTAATAATCATTCAAGGAAACTGTAAGTTTTATAACTATTTACAGTTGAGAGAACGTATGTTATGGTGTATGTGACATTAAATTACACTGAATTTAAATGTGGCAACCAGCACTTTATGAACCGCCATTTGTCGTGTCTGGATAGCTCCTTCGTTCACTTTTTTCGGAAGCGTTTTCTGAAATTAGACCTTAATTTAGACCACATGAAATCCCATTTTTCCATAAAATAAAAATGTATGTTTGCACGTCAGAAAAATTACGAAAGCCCTGTGATGTCCACTCTAACAGTGCGAGTATGGTGGGGCCATGTGGGAGAATTACATGTATTTGACCCGGGCTAGAATTTGAATAATTTGAACGATTTATTTACCACAAGTGATACAGCAATAGATTGTATCTCAAGTCTAGTACATTGGTCACATTTGAGTATAGCTACTTGTGGGCCCGAATTAGTTCGGTGACTTCTAGGGCATCCTATCATCAGCGCTATTTTGAGGTGTACAGTTATGTTTAACCTAATTTATTTAACCTAGAGGCATACTAGACTGATCAGTAAATTGGTCATTATTTGGTTTTTATAGCTTTTGTCTATTGCTGCCCTGCGCATGTAAGTTCAGCGTCTGAAAAGCCAAGTTAACCCTTTAACGCCCGAGAGGACTCTTCGGTCCTCTTTCGAAAATGGCCTCAATATATTGTATTTCTCGTTAAATTAGTTCCCTAATGTGTTCGTTGGAGTTCACTGCCGAGAGGCAGTTCCTTCCTCATCCCGATATCGGTGACAGCTTGATGCCGGGGCCAGCTTATTGACGGTGGTTGTGAAAACGGGAATATAAGTACAAAAATTCCGACGTTAACGGGTCAACAGCACACCTGCGAACTTCCAACCGTTCACTCCCGGCAAAATGTACGTTCTCATTTACGCGGGTGTTTTGTGCGATGTCGGTCTGTGTTTCCCCAAGATGTCTCGAAGCTTATCCATGGTGGTCCGTAGAGAGAATCGAAGCGCATTACAAGGAGAGGAAGGTGTAGAGCAGGATGAGTAGCGTGAAGCATGCCACTCGCCTATCACTACGCGAGGCGAGGAGCAAACGGCCACTCTACGCCACTCGCCTCAGTAGCCAGCCTCTCGAGGTGAAGTCTGCCGCACGAACATTATCCACTTCTCCAGCTCCACGAGTTTATCGTGTTGTTGTAGGTTCAAATTTCCGCGTTTTGAAGGTTAGTCAAGACAATTAAACCCAACACTTGAAAATGTATCGTTAACTTGAAGCCGCTCATAAGTGTGTGCGATTTTATTTGCTTCTCATTTAGGCTGCGAATTCATTGTAATCTTCTTATACCTAATAATATCCTTGGTGTGTTTGTTTATTTATAAATTTATGTATTTCTTTAGTGTCCGCTTCTTAAAAAAACAACTTCTTTGATTTGACTTGAAGGATTCTTGAATGACCGTAACTGTGATACGAATTTCACAGGTACTCAAGCACAAGAATATTTTAATCGCGGGTACTATTGGGATGGAGACATTTGTTTGGCATCCACATCTGGATTACCGAGATGAAAATACCGAATCCCGTCATTTTTGACGAACCGTGTACACTATATAGTAGTGGAATATTTCCCTGGGAAGCTGAAGCAGGCCGGCACAAGAGCTCTGATGATGTTACCGCTCCAATGAATGACTGGGGATGCCGAGACGTTCAGAGCCTGTCTTCTTTAGTGCAACTAAACTGACGCGTGACATACTTCAATTGCCTCGTCATTTAGGGTATTTTCTCATAATTCGGGCTTTTATCTCATTAAAACTTCATGGAAACTGTGTAACTCCGTCTGCGTGCCATGGACGTATAATAATGAGTATTAATGTTAGTGTAGAACATCTTGGAACACAGGAGTTCCGTGTGTACGTGAGAGCCGTGTCGTCTACCTACACTGGCGGCGGAGACAGCCATACACCTCGGCGGTCGGTGTACGGCGATACGGTTGCTACTTGCTGCAATACACCTTTGAGATGGGGGTCTGTGCTGTGATATGTACTCCCACACTCTGGCGCGTTTTGTGTTGAGCGCGTATTGAGTTATCTCATCTCTCAATTATATCAGCTCGAGCTCGACTGGGTGCGATGCGCCTCGTGCTACGGTTTTTATGGCTCTGGAGTTTCGTGTGAGTGTCGGGCTGGCTGACTGGCGGCCGCATGCAGTTCCATAAGCCGGCCCGGCTGGCGTAAGAGGCGGCTGGCTGCGCCAGTGGCTGGAAGTGGCTTGCTGATATCCGGAACGCTTGAACATGCAGGGCCGGACTTGTGGGAGAGTAGCGGGGCTGTGCAACTCAGGCCATCTCAAGCTAACGAGGGATCGTAGCAAGAGAGGATAATTTCTTCTGAACTTTGTAATGACTGTGACATTCATTTTACGGTTCGATTCTCCGCAATTAGTTTTTCGGACCATTGGAAAGTAAATAGTACTAATTTCGATGACTCATACGTAAGACATTTTAACACGTTAACTGCGATGGGTTAAATTGAAGTTCAATATTCAACTCAAATTTAAAGTCAATTGTGGTAGTCAACTTTGAAAATAGCAAACATTAACTGGATTAAGCTTTTATTTAGCTTTCATTAAGTATTTATATAAAATGAGTTAGTGACCGCCGGTGCGTCCCTTCACAGGAAATGTGTCAAGTGTAAATCTATACCTACGACAGTGTTGAAAACTGACAAAGTTACAGATACCGCTTATGGGACAAATTTATGAATAGCAGCAAGAAAAGTGGAAATATGCATTCGAATCAAATTATTGTATAATTATCAATTTAAATTATGTAGTTTGTTCACTGAAGGCAGCAAATGTGTTCTGAAGTTGTGTATGCAACTATTGTATCTATAGAAACTGGCGCCTGTAGGGGAAAATGTGAGGTTCTGAGCTGAAGTGTTCCATGGTAGGCCTTTCTTTAGTTAAAATAGAATAAATTCTACATTTCGTTGCGGACCACCTTTCATCGGTTCACTGCTGACCTGTTTTTCCACCAACTACTTCCTTCTTCAAATATTATCTTGTTTCAAAATTTACCTCCTTAGCTGTTATATGCGCAGGGTATCTTGTGTAGGAACTCACTTGGTGCATAGATTCCGCGATCCCATAACTCCATATTTGATTGTGCCTTCCTCCTTTGGAACGCTTTTGTTTCTGGTCATGAAATAACTTATTAGATCGTATTTGCATTTCGTTTTCTTGGCTCTTTGAATTGATATTCGCCTTTAAATTCATATAAAAAAGTATGACGATTCGCTTCAGCATTCAGGAACGTGTGCGTCATTTTAAACATCACCGTACGTCAGCAGACATTGCAGCAGGCTTTGGACCTATGTGTTGTTTGACAAGCCATCACTTCTATGGTCAAGCTTCATTTAACTTATCGAGCTTTCCTTTTAGAGTGCTTTTGGATTCTGATTCCATGAACATTCTCTACGATGTAGATCTTACCGAAGGAGTCACATAAATGAGCATTCTTCGTTGCTCCTCTCCGCCTCAGAACATTGCAACCTCCTCCTAATTTTATATTGGGATGTTGTTACACACACACGCTCAGTTTGGCTCGCAATGCCCCGTGAGTTGGGACAGAACATACCAATTTGATCATCTGTATAGCACGTCAGTCATAACATTGCAGCCTCCTCCGAAGTTTACATTGGGCTGTTGTTACATTCACACACACGCGCTCAGTTTGTGTTGAAATGCCTCCTGAGTTGGGACAGAGCGTTTCAATTTTTGTTCGAGCAGGTTATCGGAGAATTGTGTGCAGGTGTTCCATGCTATCGACCTCCTCCGTGTCACTCACTCGAGTTACTTGGTGCTGTGTCAGCAACTTGCTGTGCGGTCATGTTCACTTATCCTACTTCACTGAAGACACTGATCTTCATGCTAATGAATGGTGCCTTCCTGTCTCCTTTTTCTCTTTGGAACGTTTATTTTTGTGGTTAAGGGTGGTCATGCTAGTGGTCCTGTTCAGAACCCTCTTCCTACTTTACTGAAGACCCTTGTCTTCATACTGAATGGTGCCTTCCTCCTTACTTTCTCTCCTTGAAACGCTTTTTTGCGGTTAGGGAGGCTTAAACTAGCATATAATCTAGCTTTATTAAAGTTCTTTACGCATCAAATAAGTCGTTTACAGCGCGGCTCTCATTATCCCGAGTATTTAGCAAAATGGAAATCTTGCGATAGACGGGAGTACTCGAAGGAATTTTGAGCCGCTCGTAAACGTTCATGGAGCAATGCTGTCCAGTGTGTAGTGAGCTTGATGATATCTCTACCTCACTCTCTGCACAGAACATGGTGCGTGTCGTGGCCACGATAACCACTTCGCAGTTGTGTAGGCCCTATACGCTGGCTCACATGTTGGTTTCATTGCTCACGGATCTCCAGCAACGCTTGAAATGCTGCTCAGAGCCTCACTTCTTTCACTCGAGAAATGGTAATGCTTCATTTTCAGGCACTCTGTAGATATTCCCATACTGAATACAAAAATGGGAAATGTGTCAGTAGTCCACTTTTCTTATTTGTCATGGCGCTAGAAATCTCACCTTAGTACACAAATGTTCTCTATATTTTTTTTGAAGCTTTTTAGTTGCCAAATTTATCAACGCCCAGTTTCTGCATTGTACTATGACTTACTTTTTTGCTGCTTCACAAACATTTCGTACGTGAAGGAATACGGGTCTTGTGGGCTGATTTACTGAATGAGTAAATGAGTGTTCTAAGGGGAGCCAGTTGTGAAGTGGACGGGAAATCTTCGGCACGAATCGGACGACCAGAACGTCTTCCTGAGATTTGTAATTTTTAGCTATTTGTGTATTTCATAAATTTTGTAACTATTGCGTATGGAGAAGATGAATTGAGTGACAAGTTAGTTGAGAGATGCCATCCGTCTGCTCCTAGTGGTACTGGGAGAACTGCTCTAAAATTTAATTGTTTTTTTCGCCAGTGTGTTACGTAAGAATCTAAATTTTTCAACTTAATAATCGATGAAGCATATGTCGCAACTGACCTCTTATGCTTGCTCAAATACGTTGAAAATTGAGTTTTTAATTAGTGCCTCATATTTTTTCTTCTTTTTTTAATTTAGTGAGGTTCAGAAACGAGCGCATTGATGCCTGTTTCAGCGAGTGAAGTGACTATTGAACTGCCCCTTTAGGGGGTACAACTATTGTATCTATCGGAATTCGTGCTCCTAGGGAGAATCTGTAAGGTCACGAGCTTACAGTTAGGTAGGTCTTCTTTTTGTTGAAATAAAATGTTTCTTGTTTTAAGGACCACCTTTTTTCGGTTCACTGCTGTCCATCAACTCCTACTTCCTTCTACAACTTTCATCTTGTTTCATAAACTTCTTTCTCAACTTCCTGTTTTTTGTGGCCCTTCTGCATAGATTCCGCGTTCCATTATCTCCACACTAAAAGGTGCCTTCATCACTTCGGAACGCCTTTTTTGCGGTTAGGGAGGCTTAACACGTTAAATGCGTGGGGAGAAACTGAAGCTCAATATCCAACTCAAATTTTGAGTGAAATGTAGTAAGAAATTTTGACATAAGCAAACATTAACTGGATCATGCCTTCATTTAACTTGCAATTAGTACCTACAAAAATTGAGTCAGTGACTGCTAGTCGGTCAGCAGCATTATGAAAATCTCCTAAATGACCACCGGTGGGTCACGCCGCACTTAACGTGTTAAACTATAACATGTCGCCTAATCTTCACTTGTTGAAATAAATCAAAAATCACTTGCCTCGTAGATAGCCGTCGTTTTGCGTGCACTCCTCGCTTCAAACTTAGGCAGCCGTCACACGTTACGTCACGATCGTCTACAGTGAGCGGTACCCCTCGGTCTGTCCAGCGCCACGAAACCGGCAGATTTCAGCCTTAGTTTGGGACCATGGTATACCGTGTTTGCGACCAGCTTAAGGCATACCATTATTTCAGGCTCTGAAATTACGGCTTGAGACCAGCTTTGTCATACCATTATTTCAAGATCTGAAATCATGGTATGACTAAGCTTGTGACGATGGCCTAAGATATTCGTCACTGTGCTGAGGTTGTAGGGCGTGTGGAGGTTAGCAGCTGCGGCACCGGTTGCAGGTTGAGATAGGCAGCCGCTGCTGACCCACTTGATGCTGCTGCTGCCTGCACCCGCTCTGGTGCTCTCTGCCTGGCCTGTGTGTTGTGTGTGAGGTGCTCCCTCTTATTTCTGCTCCCACTCCTGCTCTTTTGCTCCCACTCTTCCTTGTCCAGGGCGGGGCAAATCAAATGCCTGCGTTTTGAAAGGCTGTTAGGAAAATTGAAACAATACTTCCAGAATTATTTGTTGTTTTATTGTAATCGATATACAATGCCGTTTGCGCGTTCGCTTTTTGAAGATGGTGGCCATCTGTGGCGATGCGCTGTTGGAGGCGATGTCTGAAGTTGTCGGTGGCCCTGTCGCGCGAGGCATCCATGACATCTCCTTTGTAATTCCTGGGGATGAATGCACATTTTGTTTGCCTCTTAACATCAATATTCTACGTTGGTGATTGTCAGCCAACGCTCGACCTTGCGACCTGCTTAATTTTTGGAGCTCGTTTGTGCATGCGGCCTCAACTCGAGTGCAGACACGGGAAGGTTGGCGAGCAGGGGCGATTAGACGGACTTTCCGAGCCGAAATACATTTTTCATGCCTGAAAATTGGCAATAAAAAACGCTGAGCATCTGTGAACATTAGTATGGTGCTCAGTAATCTTTATGGTCGGATTTATAAGAAACAAGATAACGTCATTATTTTCCCCAGAAAAAGAAACAAACTGACAAACGAGAATTAACTAAGCTCGGCTTCGAATGCTCCGGCCCCTTGGCTCTGCTGTACTTCGTCCTCTAACTCGCTGTCTCGAGATCTCCTCCCATTGCCTATTGCCTTGTTCTGTTCATTTATACTTCAGGTTAGCCTAAAGGTCTACGTTTGCCTCGGTTTATCCAGAGTTTCTGATGTACGGGTAAGGGATTTCTCCAAGTGTTGAATGCCTGCAATTGAGACTCGGAAACAGCGGCCTTCGTGCTCAATGAATCACGGAAAAATTACCATCGTTCATTGTCGCGATTGTGTGTCATGATACGACAGCATTTTTATAGAAGGACGCACTTCCCACCTCAGCATTTGAGGCGTCATTCGTTAAGTTGACATGGGATTTGTGTGATGAGATAAGCGAGCGTTGTGCTCCTCTTGGTGCTGGTCACGGTACAGGAAACGAGGTAGGTTCAAACCAGTATTTTTTCCGTTGACGGTGTGGTTTTGCCGACGTCACGGCAACGAACCAATAGCAGTGCTTACATTGCATCTGGTAGCACTGCTACCCCCAAATCTGGCTCCACCATTGGCCTAACGGCATGGGGTTTTGGTGACGTCATAAAGTGTTTGAAATGAAACCTTTCTATTGGCTAGCCGAACAAGATGAGGTGTATTTTCTCCCATGGAAATGACTGTACCTTGTTTACTCTACCGTGGAGCTGGGCGGCCAAGCTTTGGGCGAGATGGGCTTTCCAGACTTCGCGCCGAGTTGCCTAGCAGAAATTCTCCCGACGTATTTGTTGAAGCGTTTTTGTTTTGGGATGGTCAAGTTTTTACCTCGCTTGGCCAGCCTTTTTGTGTAGCCATGACGTTTTCCCTTAAGGCTTGTATCTTTTGAAAGTCCTTCATTAAAGTATACAGTGCGATAAATCTGCAAATTTATAAATTTTGAGCACAATTCGCTATAAGTTATTATTGATTCCCTGCAAGCTTTGAGAGCGGGATAGCGCTCGCCAGTGTTGAGATAGTCGAGTCAGAAATGTTTTCATCAGGCATTTCACTAATGAAAGTAATTTTTCTGTGGTAGCGTAACGGCGTACGGATTTTGATGGTGCACCTCGCAGCGTCTCTGCTCAAAGGCGCGCTAATTTAGAGGCCCGCACCCAGCGGCAGCGTGCAGACAAAATATATAGATTTTTGGGGGCGGCAGGTTGTGATTCCTGAGATGAGGGTGGGTTGCATTTAACAGTCATTGCCGATTTACCACTCGGTAAATTGCTCATGTGCGTATCGGTGTCAATGAACAGCATTTCAATTATTTCTACATCTTTTTCAGAAGAGATTTAAACATGCGAGGTAAAATATCATCGTGATACTACATTTGCATACTTCTTAGGAAAGGTACAATTTTTTTCGAACAGGATGGTCGTTTTTTAAACTCTGCTAATTACAACCTTACTTAACATGAGACCGCTGGACGCGCATGTGCGTCCAGCGGCAGCTAACATGCTAAACTCTGTTGAATGTGCAGTAGGCAATTAATTTCATTTTCATACATTTCTAGAACTTCTAGCAAATCCAGCTTAGATGGAATATGAGCAACGTGTTGCCCGGCGGGGCAGAGAAAAACTATAGAAGTTGTTTTGGTTGAATGTGCATGTTATGATTTCTGAGATAAGGGTGAGTTGCAGTTACGCACAGTCGACTCTGCAGTAGCCAATTAATTGCATTTTCAAACTTTTCTGAAAATGAACTTCTACTAAATCTAGCTTAGACTGCCGCAGCTCCCACAGTTGAGGCCCTTAGAATCACACGGTACCAAGCGCCGCATTTTGAACACGTCACAAAACGGCATCATGGTTTGGCGCCGATCAGAAACCATCGCATCTCAGCAACTTATGGAGGTATTCGACATTTTGTAGCTATCTTCCTGTGCCTATAACTAGCTCTCCAGACACAGGAAAATTTGGGGGTGACAGCGGTGTACGCAACTTGGCGCTTGGTACCGTATGATTGCAGGGGCCTCAATGAGGCCGGGGCTGCGTTGGGCTGCTGACGGTCCTGGCACGACCGTCTGGTGAGTGCCGCCAAATTGCTTCGAGCCCTCAACGCTGTTGCTGTCATCCCATTTTATGGAGGCGTCGTTCCTGCATCTCTCAGATGAAAGAGCAAAGCAAGAAATTGACGAGGACAGCAGCGAAAGCTCTTGTTTAAGAGATCGGTTACGCGAATGCCTTCGTGTCTAACCCCTAATTTCTTGACAACACCTTCCCCTCTCTTGAGATGCTCAGACCTCCTGCTAGATCGAGGTGCTGGGGTGTGTGTGCTCGTGTGGTGTGGTCGTCTCCCAGCTACCCGCAATAGTGTCAGAGCTTGTACCGAGAGTTTCATGAGATCTAGGTTAGGCTCGATCTTTTGTTTTTCTGTGACAATCGAAGGGAATGCTAATGTTTAGTGCAGTCGATTCCTTGCACGGGGGTCGACGTCTCTGCTGCAAACATTGCATTTTTTCCTCAGGTTGTGCTCACTATTTCTTCAATTGAGTTACGGGCTGCGATAATAATCGATCGAAACAAATTTAGCGTTTGTGGGGGTTTTTGAACGCAACTTTTACGTTTTTACTACTTATTAGCTTGATAGGTCCGAAGTGATAGTTAAATCAGTGCCTCCTTTATGGCGTGAAGTGTGCCAGCATTGAAGATGAGTTTTCCCGAATGTACAACGAGAAACTGCTGCAGCACGCACTGCCCCTCGCTTGTTGCAGCTGTAGACGGTTCGGTCTAGGAAGACTTGAACGGTGCCGTCGTGGGCTGAGGTTTGCCCTTGTCTCCGAACGTGAAGAAAGTGTGGCGCCTTTTAGCTATAATGAAATTCGTACATAATTTGCGCATTGCGCTAATGCAACTCGCAATTCTTGGAACTGATAGAATGTAAATGGCGAGCTCGAACCTCTCATTGTTTTCAGATTTATTGCTACTCATTTAAATCTTGGAGTTGCATAAATTACTTTCCTTTTGTTCTTTAGTTTTTCTCATTCATCCACTCCTTGAGTTTATCTCAACGTAGCACATGTAGTTCAATTATACGTTGTGCGACTTCAAGTTACGATTTTAGAGGATTGAACTCCTCTATTTTAAAGAAACATTAGTGCGAAGTTTTCATAAGTAGTTGTGAGTCTCTAGCTGCCCACTGGATATCAGTTCTGCTACTGTTACATAAAATGCTGAATCTATTCTGCTCTCTTCATCGTAGTGCAGTTTTGTGTGCCTGCTCGTTGTGTGTCACATTCTATTTTTACAGGTTCAGTCGCTCACTATACTTGTCGATTTTTCAGCTGTCAAGTGGTATATAACATGCCCACTCAGACACCCAGTACACTGCTCACATGTTCACCGACTCACGTCTGGGGAGAACAGTTCATTTCGAGCGACATGTTGTGGAAGGAGCGTAATTGTGTCTCTATTTCATGTCCTTGTCGATACACTCGAGACGTAGAGACAACTTTCTCTACTTGCCTCCAGAGTCGGAAGTATTTGTGGCAAAAGGCTTATCTGGATTCTGTTTTCTACTGTTCCATTTATTTTCTTAAACGTTTCAGTAAAAAACGGTTTTCTGTGCGAACGACTTCCTGCAGAAGTATCCTCGGTTTACTTGATTAAATTCTAGATTTCACCTCGTTGAGATGACCGACTGATGCACTGAGTGGAGACACGGTGGCTCAGCTCCCACGAAGCGTTTCTTTGTGCGCTTTTCTGAATGAAACCTTTTTTTTTTTTTGA
>JACJUY010001548.1:19564-31628 GCA_014220935.1 Platorchestia sp. MABIK | reverse complement strand
GCGATCGGGCGTAAGGTCCACGAACCGCCGTTCACTCTTTTGGTGGTGGAATTTCACAGTTTGTACCTAAGTACATAACACTAAGATGCATTAGCGTTTACGGAGGCTTAAACTAACATCTAATCTCAATCTTTTGCGGTTAAAGAAACTTAAACTAAGATCTAATCTTTTAGCGTTTAGAGAGATTTAAACTAAGATCTAATCTAATCTTTTAGCGTTTAGAGAGACTTAAACTAAGATCTAATCTAATCTTTTAGCGTTTAGGGAGGCTTAAACCAAGATGTAATGTTAGGCTCAAACTAAAATTAGATGTAACGTGTGCAGGATCGCTGCGGGGGTGGAGGAGAGCTGGACGCTAGTAGCGACGGCGAGGCAGACCACGCCGGCCAGCACCACCACCACCACCATGTCGCTGCCGCTGCTGCTGCCGCTGCCGAGTGTCCGGACGAGGGCGCCTCCCAGCACCCGGCCCGCCGGCCTATGAACGCCTTCCTCCTCTTCTGTAAGAAGCACCGCAGGCAGGTGCGTCCTCTACTCCCATCTTCCGCTCTCCAGTAAAATGGGGTTCCAGTTGAGCTGCGTAGATATTATTTCAGCTAGAAGCGCGGCTACAGCTTCCTCTCTGCACTGAACTGGAGTTCAATTTGAGCTGCCTAATCATTTCTGCTAAACCCACGACGGTTACCTGGTTTTTAGTCACATCTCTCGCTAAGCCCTAATCTCACAGCTTCCTCTCTGCACTGAACTGGAGTTCAATTTGAGCTGAGCAGTTATCATTTCAGCTAAACCCGCGGCACTTGCCGTGTTATCGCAAATATACCTGTACACTTTGCACTTGGAACGCAGTGATCACGGTCAGTGCTCACTGAAATGAACCCTTAGTGTTATCTACGAGAGAGCCATCGGATTATGAGAGGAGACCACAACTCATTCCTTAGTTGTCCCATTAGAATCCGATATTAGCTCTCGCGTACAATAAAAAAACTAATCGTTCATTTCAGTTAGCGCTGGCAGTGACCGTGAGCTTTGAGTTCCAATTGCAAAGTATAAAGATATGTTCGCTATAACACGGTAACTGCCGCGGGTTTAGCTTAAATAATTACGAAGTTCAAATTGAGACCAATTTTTGTATTCAGCTTTGAAAGTGCAAAACGTTTCATAGAATGTGCCTTCATTTGATTTTGATTTAAGTATGTACGTGAATTGAGTTACCGAGCTTTGATGTAGGTATCAGCTGCTTCATGGAAATCCTTTCCGTAACCAATGGCGGGACACCAAGCAGTTAACGTCTCAAGTTCTAATTATGCGCCGTGACGGTTCGTCTTGAAATAAGTTCGTGCTAATTGGACGGCCACTGATCAATTTTAAATACTCCTAAGAGGAATAAAATCCAGTGGACGTGCCACAAACGGCAAATTGTTGGATGCATATTGCGAAATTATTTCATTGCTGCACTTGAAGTATCAGGGATAAAACAGCAACGTCACACAAACACAAAAGTAGGATGCACTTACTGCACTACAACAATGACCTCACGGCATCTAAGCCCTGCAATAGGCTAACATTAGCGGAGTGTTTCTCTCGAAGAGTCCCCTCAGGGGATACAACCATTGAATCTATGGGAATTTGTGCTCCTGGGGGAAAATGTGTGAGGGCCCGAGCAGAGAGTTAGGTGGGACTTCTTTTTGTTGAAATAAAATAGTTCTTTTTTTTGTATTGTTTTGTTATGGACCATCTTTTTTCGGTTCACTGTCGCCCTGTTTTTCAGCACCTATAACTTTCTTCTTCAAGTCATATCTTGCTTCATAAACTTCTTTCTCAACTTACCGTTTCAATGCCCCTTCTGCATTGATTCCGCGTTCCCTCATCTCCATACCAAATGGTGCCTTCCTCCTTTCTGTCTTCGGAACGCTTTTTTAAGCTTTTAGAGAGGCTTAAATTAACGTATCCAATCTAGTCTTTCTCTGGCAGAGTTGAGATTGCATTAGGCGCTTTGTGTTGGCAGGTGCGCGAGAAGTACCCGCACTTGGAGAACCGGCAGGTGACCAAGATACTAGGCGAGTGGTGGGCCGACCTGGACGCTAACGAGAAGACTGGCTACCAGGAGCTAGCGCGGCAGCTCAAAGAGGCGTTCCTGAGAGCCAACCCTGACTTCAAGTGGTACAAGATCCCCTCACAGCCGCCACGGCCGCCGCCGGCCAGACCCTCCAACCAGAAGGTGCCTCGCCACCAGCCCAACCCCACCTCCACCTCCGCCATCACCTTCGGCAAACTTGCTGGTGTGTTCTTGTCGTGTAATTTGCTTCAGCAAACTTGCTGGTGTGTTCTTGTCGTGTAATTTGCTTCGGCAAACTTGCTGGTGTGTTCTTGTCGTGTAATTTGCTTCGGCAAACTTGCTGGTCTGTACCGGTCTGTGTTTTTCTGTTCTTGTCGTCATTTACTGTATTTTGCGTAAAGTCAGTAGGTATTTTTCTGCTCATATTACCGTTATCATAACCACCATCATTAGACTTACTCTGGCATCAGGCAGTGACCGACATCAGAATGAGGAAGGAGCTGCCACTCGGCGCTGAACTCAAAAGAACACACTAGGGAATAAATTTACCAAGAAATACAATACATTGAGGTTATTTTCAAAAGTGGCCCGAAAAGTCCAACAGGGCCTCAAAGGGTGTAAGTTAATTTCCGCATTTCACTAATGTGTCTCAAGCCCCTGGAATGAGGTCTGTAGCTCGGAATCCACGATACGGACTCGAGTATATAACACGGTATTTTCATTTCTATGGCGGAAAATACACTTCTTCTTGTTCGGCTAGCCAATAGAACGGCTATATTTCAAACAAACTTTATGACGTCACCAAAACGCAATATCGTGAGGCCAATAGTGGAGACGGATTTGGGGGTAGCAGTGCTACTCGAAGTTACATGAGCGCTGCCATTGGTTCGTTGCCATGACGTCAGCAAGCCCACGCAGTCGACGAAAATAAGACTGGTTTGACCCTACCTTGTTTCCTCTACCGTGGTAAATGTACAGGGTGGCGCATAAGTAACGTACCATTTAAAAAAATTAATAATAAATAAACTATGAAAGGTATAACGATAGGGTTAATTGCAAACGATAGAGACACTCTTAAAAGTTTGTTCACATGTCGTATCCTGTCTACAGATACCCAGTGTATATTGCGGTAATAAATCTTGAAAATTCACCTTCAAAAGGGTGCGTTACTTATGCGCCACCCTGTATAAGGCTGAGGATCTCTCTAATTTGTGTAGGCGTGACAACTGTTGGGAACTGGGCGTGCTCACTCTCAATTCTAGTGAAATGAGTCGTTTCGAAGCGCACTTTCGCTTCCGGAATATTTGAATATTTTCATCAATTTGGCGGTTTGCATGTGTATCTCTGCCTGCAGCTCACGGAAAGGTGTCTCTTTATGCTCCATGATCTGAAAAGTCGAAGAATATTGAGTTCTTGTAGTGTTGAAAAGTGTTGAAAAATCCTTCGAATTTCGAGGCCTCAGTAAACTTTTTTATTAAAGTAGAATTTATTTTATTGTGTCAAGCGAGTTTATGCGCCTTCTGATACATGTGGACATTCTGTCAAAAGGAAGGTGTATGTTGTTTCAGAAAGTTTACATTGATTGCCATAGTTCTTTTACTTGTCATGTTTATGCAAGAGCTTGGCAAACGTGAACGTCCGTTTGAAATTATCTTTGGAACGAAATTATATTCAAAATTATCGTTTTCTTGGGTCCACAGATGAGAACTTGATGGGCAGACTGAGTACTCTGCTGTCCCCCGTGCCGAGCTCGACCGCGCCCCACACTTCAGATCTGCTGCTGAGCACCTCGCCTCCTCCCCCACACTGCCAGCTGGTGACGCGAGAAACCTCGGTCTACGACCGTCCAGTGTCCCCTGACAAGAGCACCTGCGTCGAGACCCCACACACCAACGAGGCACTGACCCTCAACCTCACCCACGCCACCGTCATCCACGTGAGCAGCCCTCACCACCCCGCTCTTTGGCGCCACGCTGCTGCCTCCAACTCCGCCAGTGGTCTTCCCTACTCTCACTTGAAGTCCGGTGCTGCCTCTGAACAGGTGTTTCTGTACGAGACGAGCGAGTCTGACAAAGTGGATTTAACGGAGAACCGATGGTCCCCAGACTGTCCTGAGTTCGCCAAGCCCCTCGCAGCACCGCGCGTCGTGGCCGCCAAAAGCGAAGAGCGCACCACTTTGTATTCCCAGTCAGTGAGCAACAAAGTAACCCAGAAATCAAACAAAAGTGAAGTCATTTTGCTGGAAGGAAGTGGATCTACAGTGCTAAGAGTGCCTAGTTTTAGCTGCGGAGGCTTGTCTCCTGCCATCGATGAAACAGCTATAGCTCACAAAGAAGACATAGCTGTAAACGCCCTCAGCGCCCTTGCGTGCTCCTCGTTCGTTATCCCACCAGACGGTCAATCTCAGGACGTCAAACGTTGTAGTTCTGCTACCCAAGCAGCCTCTTTGTCTAATTCTTTAGTAAGTGTTGAACCCCCTAGCTACGTTTGTACCGGCAGTCCACTAGCAGGGACTGATCATATCGGAAACAACGGCCCTCGTGCCGCTAGTCCCATCACCGGAAACAACTCCACATTTTGCAACGGTGCTGTTGCAGCGTCTAGCTTGTCAAGAGTTGGTCACTGCGTTGCGACCCGCGCGTTTTCTCCTTCCATGTCGAACTGGAGCGGCGCGTCTGCTATGACAGAGACTCCAACTGACTCTGCCCCTGCGTACTCACCAAACTCAGCCGCCGCCACTCACCGCTTCAAGCCAGCGGTGAACGGAAACGCTCCTCGCCTCAGCTCGGGCAGCAGTGTGAGCTGGGCCGGTGGGGGCAGTGGGACGGCTAGTGAGGCGCCCCAGCTCAAGTGCTCCCTGGCCTTCACTTCTGCTAATTTTATCTCTTCTGCTGGGACGTCTTCTCCTTCATTTATCTCTTCTACTGGTTCGTCTTCTCCTTCATTTATCTCTGCTGCTGGTTCGTGTTCTCCTTCATTTATTGCTTCTGGTGCTGCTTCCACTAGTTCGTGTTCTCCTTCATTTATCTCTGGTGCGTCTCCTTCTGGTTCTCCTTCATACAGTTCCATCAGCAACGTTTCTGTACCGTCACCTGCGTCGCTGGCTTACACAGTACCTCCTCCTGAGGCCAAGAAGCCAGTTATAGCTTCTGTCACCGCCCACATGACTC
The DNA here is from genome assembly GCA_014220935.1 of Platorchestia sp. MABIK. Lineage (NCBI taxonomy): Eukaryota > Metazoa > Arthropoda > Malacostraca > Amphipoda > Talitridae > Platorchestia > Platorchestia sp. MABIK. Next base: position 26,402 of record JACJUY010001548.1, on the reverse strand, counting down.
CCCCCAAACCTCCCAAAAAACGCTACCTGCACGAGACCATGCACAGGCCCCCCACGTCTCCTCCTCTCGTCGACTCTCCCGGCAGCAACAACAACAGTAACTTCTCTGGCAATAACTTCAACAAGAGCGAGACGGACGCAAAGCGCATGAAGTTGTCGCATTGGTCGGAGCCTCCCCTCAGTTCTGGCAATTTTCAGGTGAGTTCGTGATTTCTTAACAGGCCTCAGAAGTGTTAACTATTGTTATTGAAATGATTTATCGTTCATCGATAAACCTCTCTTGAGCGGAAATTTCATGCATTGAGCTGAGTTCGTGATCTCTAAACAGGCATCGATTATTTGTTATTGTTGAAATTATTAATCGTTCACTGATTTACCTCTTGAACTAAAATTTCATGCTTTGGAAAACTTTCCGTTCATGTATGTTTTCTATTGACACACCGCCATCCCATGTTTGATTAGCATTTGAATCTACCGTAAGTTTGCCTGTCTTTCCTATAAGATACTGAGAGCTTTTATTTTAATTCAATTCCCTATGTGTAGGGGAGAGTTCATGATCTCTAAAGTCATCAATTATTCTAATTATTGTGTTTTATTTTATTTATTATTCATTCCCTGATTTACCTCTCATGAACACAAATTTCATGCATTGAAAAAATTTACGTTAAAATATGATAAATATTTGAGACTTTATTTGAAATTTTTACTTGCCCAAAATATGCTTTAGTGAAAGTGGTAGAGCGCCTGTGAAAGCAGCTTTATCTCTAAAGGGTTTATGTCGATATTCTTTGAAGCCTTTTATGCGGAGTTTGGGATTATGGCTCCTACGATGGAAGGGATAAAATGACTTCATTGAGACAACTAGAACATTTATATCGTTTTTAGGAAAATTTATTGGGACAGTAATTAAAGAGTTTCAATCAACAACACTTCACTTTTAGATTTTCTATCATTCCTAATCAACAAAAAACTTTGCACGGTTAGCCGTCCTATATGTAGGACGCCAGGAACAAATGGGTTAACGAATGTGATTTTTGAGCTATGCAGTGCAAACTACGGGACAGTTGAGTTAGTCTAGACTTAACCAACATTATTTAATGTTTGAAGATCGTATTCGTTATTAACACGTTAATTAAGTGTGGCGGGTTAAATTGAAGCTCTAACATCCAACTCAAATTAAAGTTAATTTTAGAGATCAATTTCAAAAATAGCAAACGTTAAATAGATCCTTTTTTATATAGTGTTCAATAAGTATTTATGAAAATTGAGTCGGTGACTGCCGGTCGGTCAGCAGCATTGTGAAAATCCCCTCAATGGTCACCGGTGGGTGACGTCGCACTCAGAGTGTCAAGTTTGTTATGTTGCGTTTTTCAGGTGGCAGAGCGTGTGGCCGTCTCGCCTGCGGAGAGTGGATTTACCAGCGGCAGCTTCAGCAACTGCACCAGCAATAGCAGCAGCAACAGTGTGTCCTCTTCTATGAGTCCGTCTCCCCACTACGCGAGGTGTTCTGTGGAAGCCTCGAGTAGACCAAACTCGTTGCCTTTTTACCATGACTCCTATCAGAGCTCTCCTCCTGTCCACTACTTCGTGCCCTCCAGACGCGCATCCGAGTGCTCTGTCTCGCATTCTGGATCAACGTTTGCCGACCAGCAGCTGCAGCAGCAGCCTCTTAATTTGACCCACTCTCCCCTGGCATCGCAGTCTCCGTCTCCCGTGTTGAATGCGAGTCGCAGCTCCCTGCCTCTTGCGTGCGTGTCTCCCTCGAGTTCGGTGCTCTCCTCTTCTCCTCCCGTCACACCTTGGGACCGGTACTCGTATGCCATCGAGGTGCCCGTTGCCGAGAGGTACCCCCACATTACTGAGGTGCGCATTGGGGCAAAGTACTCGGACACGACCGCGTCTGACCAGCCTCTAAATTTAATAATGGCGTCTTGCCACGACCCAGCTCAGTCTTGCCAGGGTAAAGAGCACAGACGGTCTAGAGAGAAGGAAGGGGAGTTTGAGGGCAGGACATCATGGCACGAGAACAGCGACCTCAGGCATCTGAACGTGGCTCAGCGCAACCATGGGGCTACGAACAACCAAGAAAATAGCGCCGGGTATCAAGATAGAAGCGAGTTGCAACACAACCAAGAACAAAGGAATGAGCTCGAAAATAATGAGCTACAAATTGTGAACACGACGAGGCGGGAGGTGACGAGAGGGGAGAGCGAATCTCTAGGAAGTAAAGAGGGAAAGCAACAGGAACTTGCTCCGAAGAAACAAGAACTTCATGAAAATAAAAAAGAACCCTCAGACAAAAGGGCAGGACCAGATAAGAAAGAGCGTTCGTCCCAACAATCTGATGTACCTAATCAGACTTTCATTAATTTAATTGTAGACTCCATGTTTCATGCGCCTCATAAGGCCAAACTGGCTTCGCTGCAGAATGCATTCGGTAGTCCCGACAAAGACAACGACTGCCAGAGAGCTGTGATAAGTTCGGCGTCAACGGCGCTTCCGACTGACCACCACGCGAGCCCGCAGCTGAAGCGACAACACCCACCTAAAACTTACAGTCATAATAAGAGCTGTGGTGGTACCAAGGCCTATCCAGGGGGCTTTCCAGCGAGAGCCACTCACCACCCTCACGCAGAAACTGGCTTAGCTTCCTACACTGGACAACCGGCAGTGGTGGGATCTTCTGCTGACTCTTCCGTCAAGTTACTTTTGATGCCTTCACTCTCTAGTCAGAGCTCAGAACAGTCTTCGTCTCGGAAGACTGTTCTGTTGACCGAAGATGAGCGTCCGCCTCAAGAGGCAGAGAGTAGAAGTGATGCAAGATCCTCTCCAGCGAGTTCAGTTGTAGCTCTCCAGGATCCAGATGCTCAAGCTCGGCAATCGCCCGTTAGCTCAATTTCCAATGCTAGTGCCACTTCATTTAGCATGTCCCACAACAAGAAAACGGTCCGTGGTCGAACTCATAAAGACAAAATTCAAAATGACAACAGGTCGTCGCCAGAAAGTATAGCAGCAGATAAAATTCTGCCCGACAGAAATTCCCAAAGAACAACAATGCTAATTTCTAAGACTAATAATCCTAAAGCCAAATTTTCCAGAAGAAATGCGCTGCCAAATGACGCGAGACACCCAGCACCGAACGCCATTTCAGCGAACAATGGCGACAACGTCGAGGTGGAGTGTTCTTCAGTGTCGTCGCCAGTGAGCGCGGTCACCTCGGAAGTGCCTGTTGCCACAACAGCGAGCGGGGACGGGGGTGTGAGTGGGGAGCACCCGCAACTAACGGGTACCCGCAACTCTGCGTCTCGTACGCTCACTACCGCAACCTTACAGCCAACCCCTGAACAGCATCGTCGGATCATTGACCAGGCCATTATCAATTCCATTAACCGTAATACCATCGATAAAGAGAAAGAAGACCGCGATTTTGAGTTGTTCTGCAAGTCTAAACGTGCCGTGGAGCTTGGTGTGGTTGTAGGAAGCAGAGCAGCGTCTAACTCTGGGCTCAGTGCGATCGTCACGCCCAAAGGAACACCCAACGATAAAAATACCGGTCCCAGAATTCAACAGTACAACGGAAATAAAAATGCCCTCAAGACCAATTTTAGCAATTCAAATGAACCCCAGGTTTCCATATCACCTAAGTTAACAGACGCTGTAAGAACTATAGCAAGTGGTGTATCTAGGGGCAATGATAGTGTTAGAAGTGTTGACTATAGTGGTAGAAGTGAAGGGGTGACGTCAGGCACAGAGGCAGCACCAGGTCCAGTGTGTGGAACGCGAAGTTTTGCATCGCCCTCGTCACCACACAGCGACGGCCCGCCTGTCTCCAGCAGTTCAGCTCATCACGCGTCCCACGCGCACGCCGCCAAGCACGAGAACTCCGCTCCAGCTGAGCTGGGCAAGAAGAGAAAGTCTGCCCCCTCCGCCGCCGCAAAGAAGGTGCGACAGTACTGAGCTCTGTGGGTGCTGCTAAAGCGCGAGGTGTGTCACACCATAGCGCGAGGTGTGCCACACCATAGCGCGAGGTGTGCCACACCATAGCGCGAGGTGTGCCACACTCTAGCGTGAGGTCTACCTCTAGCTAGTATTATAGCGTGAGGTTAGGTCACTAATGGATATTATATATTTTCATACATTTAGCGTTAAACACTTAATTTGTACATCTCAAACTACACCTGGGAATGGTGTATGGTGTTTTAATGTATGGTGTTAGCTTCACACTATAGCAGCGCCGCTCCGTGGCTGCTCGCGCGGCATTACTGCTCCAGTGCGCGCGTGGCGTCACGGTGAAGGAAACAAAGTAGGACCAAACCAGTCTTTTTTTTGTCGACCGTGTGGCAATGCTGACGTCATGTCAGCGAACCAATAGCAGCGCTCGTATTGCATCTGGCAACACTGCTAGCCCCAAATCTGCTACCGCTATTGGCCTAACGAAATGTCGCAATGGTGACGTCATAAAGTTTGTTTGAAATGAAGCAGTTTTATTGGCTAGCCGAACAAGAGGTGTATTCTCCCCCATAAATGACTCTACCTTGTTTCCTCTACCGTGGATGTCGTGAATGTCAGTTTTGCTACTATAACTTCCGCATCTCTTTTGCCTTATAGCCTCGGCACTAACGGGGCCTATTTGTCTAATTTTGTACTAGAGCCAGAAATTTAACTTGGTTTTTCTTCGTGTCAAGAAAACCGTTGTCTGAGGTAGAATTTTGGAATTGTATTAGCCGATCTTATTCATTCCACTACGCATAGCTTTGAACGAAAGGGATGAAGAAACCCAAAAAATTTTCAATAGATATCGGGGGTTTGACAGAACACTGTTCCGAACATCTAAAGTTCTCGCTCAGGCCTCGAATTTTCTTTTTATTGTTTCACTTATGTAGAAACTCTACCAAGAGAAGAGACCTTCCATCAGCTTTGTCACAAGCAGCCACTCTATGGCAGTCTAAAATATGAGAATGATTTCTACGTAAAGATTATTGAGAACTAATTAGTGCTTCTTTTTATTTCTTTTAGGTGATACTCGCTTTACGTGAAGTTTTGTTATTATCGAGTGTGTACTTCGTTTCAATTGTGTTAACTATCTCTGTGGTCACGAAATTCTAACGAAGGTTGCAGATTGTGGTACAAGGACGGAGGTCGTCTTGAATATTTAAATGTGATGCTAACTTTGCTCAACATTTCCTTCATTGAACTTGAGTGTTGCGGAGCTTTGACTTCGACCTAAGCACATGCATAAATAAAGCATCGGTCGGTTTTTCAAGATCTGGCCTGAGCTTTTTGGTTCAATTGATTTCGGACAGTTGATCTGTAGGATGGCCTTAATCCGCTTTTACCGGCTTTGTGTGTATTTGGTGATCACTTCTTAGTTTATTTACTTGTGTCACTCTGAAATGGTTTATTTGCTTGGCATTTCGCTCGTTTGAATGGATCAGTGGAACAGTGCGTGTTTAATAGTGTGGAATAGTGCGTGTTTTGTTGATCTTATGATACAGGTTTTTTTGCTCTCTTAAATATCACTCACACCATTATCTTAGTTTAGCTTGTAGACATCTGCTACGTCTAGGCTCCGCTCCAAGTGAAGATTATGTCGCGAGGGTTTCGAATGTGACACGCGCTTCTTGCGTAGGAACCTTCACAACGGCTGGCGTAGAAGTGCTAACTCGTTAAAAACTGCTTATCATACGCTAATTTATTCTAGCCTAACATCTTCAACCATTTACGGCTCAGTTTATTTCACTCATATTAAACCGTTCGCTCAAATTAGGCAATCGAATTTTTACTCGCGTATGGCTTACTTTTTGTGCCAGAACAAATTTGCTTCTGTGGCTGTTCTGAACCTTAGTTTTTATTTCATAAAATACCTCTATTTTCGAAAATATGTATGTACCCTCAACGGAAAACAACTAGTGTATCTACTGGAATTAAAGCTCCCAGAGGGAATATGTGAGGTCCCGACTTGAAGGTTAGGTAGACCTTCCTTTTGTTGAAATAAAATAGGTTTTCTGTTTTGTTATAGGCAATCTTTTGGTTCACTTTAGGTTCTTCTTCAACTTTTATCTTGTTTCATGAACTTCTTTCTCAACTTTCTGTTTTTATGCACCTTGTGGGTAGATTCCAGGTTTCCTTAACTCCATACTAAATGGTGCTTTCATGCTTCCTCTCTTTGAACATCTTTGTTGTGGTAAAGGAAGGCTAAACCTTTCTTACAATCAATCAATCAATCATAACGTCACCACCACGGCTGGCAGGTGCGGAGATGAGGTTTTTCTTAGAAAAATTGCCCCCTTTTGATTTGATGTGCTTGAACTGACTGGATGTATTCAGACGTTGGCTGCCTGCTAATCTGAGCTGCGGATGAAACCGCCTTCAGTGCGACATTACAGGCAAGGGGCATTAGAGGTCGGCAAATTTAGCTATTAATCTTGGTGTGGATGGCATACCAAATAATAGAAGTCTTTAATTCTCATTGATTTTACTTTTCACTTTTCGATTGCTACGCAAGAAGAAATATCCCAACTGCAATCCAAACTTGTCATGACTTTTGAAGCGCTAGCAAGCCCTCTCCTACTACCACAACTCCTTGCAATTGTGGACGAGGAGGTGTCTACTACTACCTCAACCACTTGCAGGTGCGGAGAGGCGGAGGAGGCTGGCCAGGACGAGGAGGCGGAGGCGAGGCTGGGAGCAGAGCGAGTCGGGCCTGCAAGGGCAAGCGCTACCAGGAGCTTATGGATGAGGGCGTCCTGCAGTCTGGCCGCCGCACCCGGGCCCGTGCTGCTGCTGTGGTGCAGGCCGGCAGGTCCGTGTGTGCTGTGCAGGCCGGTGTGTGGTGTGCA
>JACJUY010001548.1:1413-19471 GCA_014220935.1 Platorchestia sp. MABIK | reverse complement strand
AGGCCGGTGTGTGGTGTGCAGGCCGGTGTGTGGTGTGCAGGCCGGTGTGTGGTGTGCAGGCCGATGTGTGGTGTGCAGGCCGGCAGGTGCGGGACGAGAGTTAGTCACTACATACGGTAGCCGCCAGTGCTGCTCGAAACGCTTTGGTTTGCTTGAGTGAATTTTTTAGATGAATAATTTAAATAAGGAAATGAATGGAACATAGAACGTCTACGATTTCCAATTGATAGGTTGTAGGCCATGTGGGCTGGTGGACGGACTTTATTTAAGGTTAAAAGCGGGTAGCTGCCGTGATGTTGAATTTTATTCAGGTAACTTCATTTGGTTTAGGTCGTTTTTGGTATATTTAAATTAAAGAATATACGTTTGCAAGGCTAAAGTTATTCGATTAGAGTTATTTGTATTGAAATTGTTAAGAAGGTGAAAGCTATTAAGTTTTTTTTTGTTTTTACGTTAGGCAAATTTTGGTATCAATCAATCTTGGAGTAGATGGCATATCAAATAATACAGTAGAGCAGTTTTTGATTCATATTGATAGTACTTTTCGCTTGTCAATTGCTACACAAGACGAAGTATCCCAACTGCAGTCTAGACTTGTCATAAAAATTTCGATAAATCCTTGGCAGCAGTCAATAGTCTGTTGCGAGGTGTATGTCTAGTTGCACTAAACCCCCACCATTTAAAGCTGCCCAAAACAAAGAAGCCCACAACTTTACCTGTGCAGGAACGATGATGACTACAAAGATGAAGATGGCACGGAGGAGCAAGGCGAAATCAGTCCTCCGCCTCACCTGGCTGCCGAGGCTGACACTCAGCAGGAAGACTTGGCAGCCTCGCATCCCGAGTGTCACTCGCCCGCCAGGTCAGTTCAGGTGTTGTGTGGCTTGCTTCTCTACGTCTCTGCTAAAAGTTGGAGAATACAATACGTACTATTCAGATTTCATGTTGTTCACTCGTCTTCCTGGTGAACCCAGTGAAGTGTTAGGTGTCTTTGCTTCTCTATCTCTCCTGAACGTTGGAGAAAAGATTACCATTCAGATTTCATGTCGCAACGCAGCGAGAAGTTACACCGGTGTTGTTTTGTCATGGCCGCGCCCTGGTGGTCAAGTCAACTCGTAGGGTTTCGATTGATGATTTTATTGTGTCGGTAGATGGTCTGGCAAATAGATGGTTTTGAACTCAGGAACACCATTATCCAGTCTTGACTCTGGCGCTCATGATTTCTCCCTAATATAGCACAACATAATGAAGGAAAATTAGACGAGTTCTTCCGGTTTTAGCATCGAACGAGAGTGAAGTATAGCTTTCATATTTTTTCTCATTTACATTTTTTCTCTCACTGTACCTTGCAGCTAACTATGGTAGCAAGAAATCGAAATATTTTAAAAACCAAGGAAAGAGGCGCAAGATAGCCTGTTCCATCATTCGCGATTTCATGGCTTTTCGGTGCGTCATCTTGACGATTTCTCATATAATTCATTAGAAAAATTAAAAAGGAGCCTTGTGCCAGATGCTTCTAGTATTTCACTTGGTCATCTAGGGGCATGGATATTCTCTTTTGTTGAGTGATGCCAAACGAAGGATCACAGTCATTCGGCTTGTCAAAGAAGAATTGCTTAATGTTAGTTTTCTTACGAGCGAACTTGGGAGCTATGGTCTCAACCACAGGGAAATAATGGAAGTCTCGGTATTGGAAGGGTGTTCCACTGTAAGGTACTCGTGTGGAAATCTTCGCTCGGTGTCGCTCTTGAATCGTGCTGAACTTCTCCTTTTGGTTCTGCTCTTTAGCATAGTCCATGGGTTTGGTTTTTCTTGCCAGCTCTGCAAGGGTTTCTTATAATACATGACTTATAACCTGACGGTGAACGGCGCTCGCTTGTTGTGGGTGTATGGTAATCAGTCAGTAAGTTGCAGCTGAGAGACTCCACGTACCATGGTTTTTACAATCTCATTCGGTAAGTCTGGGTTAAGAAGGCTTATGCTGCAGTCACACACAATAGAACCAAGTACACAATTCATTCTGTCCTCAAAGTTCGAGCTGATTTAGGTCAATCAGTCAACGAAGAGAAGTAATCCCGCATAGGTACTTCAGAGGAGAGACTGGCAGCTGTAGGTGATAGAACTTGTTGCCACATGATCATTTAATTTTATTACTGCCACATGGACAGCCGAAAATGAAATAGAAATATAAAAGTCAGCAAAGGGTTCAAAGAGCAAATCCATTGATGAGTTGTGACATTCATGAAATGTCTTTCAAAGCTAGCGATTTTCATGGCTTGACCGTTTTTATGTGCGTATGGTTTTTTTCAGCTGATGTTGAACTCTCATGAATGCAATAACGAATTACGTAAAAATTGTTGGACTTTTCTACAGTTATTCTTGTCATTTTAGAAGCGAGAGAAAACAGCAACCTTTCTTGTGACAAACTGATAAGGACAATGAGGGCGTATTCTTTTGAACTAAACCGGACATCTTGCTTGGTGTTAGAAAACGTTTTTCTATAAACTGTTCCTGAAATGCTCGCATCCATCTATTATTTACGTTGATGCGCCCCAACAGATTTTCAAAAAATGTAATCAGCATAAAGTGTGATTTTAAACTGGGAAAGCAAGAATGAATGGCGAAAAATTTGGAAAAATTTGATTTTCATAATTCTTACTAGAAATGCAATACGCCAGTGGTACTGGTGCAATATGCAATACTCTCTAGTACTGGTGTTCAATAAGTTACACTCGATTTCGAACAATGTATTCATACTTGAGCGAGACCCTGCACGTTTGCGTACCCGTGTATTATAGATCCCGTGGACAAAAAACGGCTGAAAAGTGTTTTTTTTTATCTCGAAAGGAAATTGGCTTGCTGCGACAGTTGATTCTAGTGTGACGTAAAAGTCTGTCGATGAGTCAAAAAAAGGCACCAAGTCCATTTTTCAAGAGTTTTGAGGAGATCTCTTTTTATGCGTCTGTGGTCTCCGTACGTTCACGTCGAGAAACTTGCGGGGGCGTTGTCGTTTAATGTCATGTACTCACATTGAAGTGTTGTGTGCGCAATGCAGTCCTGGGGGTGAGAGCCTTCCTCCTCGCTCAGTTGCACGCCCGTCCTACGCTGACGGAACCGAACGTAGACCTGACCTACCCCAAAGCGACACTGTGCTCGATGCTCCGTCGAGCCCTTCCTATGCACTGGAGAGCAGCAATGCAAAGACTATCTACAACTCAGGGGCATCGCACCTACCACAGCCCGCCCCTCCTCCAGGCCGGCTCAGGAAATGCGCTGCTGGATCATCTTCAGCTTCTGCTGCTGCAAAGCAGCAGCCCGAGTGCGTTCTTTGTCCGTTGATGTGGCCTTCAATTTATAAGTTGCTTGTTTTTGTTCGTCAAGTGTTTTGTTGCTGCTTCGACGTGCTTCAGGCGTTTTTGATTCGCCCCTCCCACCCCCACCCGCAGCTTGTAGAACGTCTAGTGTTTAGAATGTCTAGCGTTTTGTTGCTGTTTCGACGCGCTTCAGGCGTTTTTAATTCGCCCACCCACTCCCACCCACAGCTTGTAGAATAAATAAATAAATTCCTTGCCACCTTACTCATGTGTTGACTGTCGCCCTGCATGTTCCCGAGCATCCTGTCCATAGTGCTTAGAACATTTGCTCCTCATGACGCCACACCGCTGCTGTCGGCACTGCTCTGGTCTCCCATGTATTTAAATCGAATTGAACAAGTGCCTCTCTATTTATACCTTTGGATTTGACCCCTGCTTTTGGATTATTATTGGTTGTATTTGTTTTTTCTACCACGTGGAAATGTATATTGCCTTATTTTGTAGAATATTGAACGGGGGTAATTGTTATTGCGAGTGAATTAAGTGCATTGTTGCATTCAAAGGAAGAGAATGCTTCTAATGCTGCTCATGCTCTCAACCGAAAGGAAGACCGCGCTGCTTAGTTGCGCTTTTTCTTATTCAAGGGTCGTTGTGTCTAGGAGTGCTCTATTTAGAGAGTAAAATTGCAGCCATTTTTACAAATTTTAGCCATAACAATCAAATGAATCATTGTATTATGTTAGCTGAATCATGCAAGTTGTATGATGAAAAGTGCTCTATTATTCGCACGCCTTCCTTCCCATATGGCAGCTTAGAACTGGATTGAGACTAGAGCACTTCTTAGACCTCAATTCTTGAGGTAAAATCAAGATCAACGATGTTTTAAAGTTTAGGAAAAGGATTCCTTTCTCGATTGAAATTTAAAAAATTATTAAAATTAAAGCTAGTCCCTCTCAGGGGTATAAAACTATTGTATCTATGGGAATTAGCGCTTCCAGGGGGAAAATGTGTGAGGGCCCGAGCTGAGAATTAGGTAGGCCTTCTTTTGCTATGTTAAGGACCAGCGTTTTCGGTTCACTGCTGTCCTGTTTTTCAGCACCTACTACTTTCTTCTTCAACTTTTATCTTGTTTCATGAACTTCTTTCCCAATTTACTGTTTCTATGCCCCTTCTGCATAGATTCCGCATTCCTTAATAGCCATACTAAATGGTGCCTTCTTCCTTCCTCTCTTCGATACGCTCTTTTTTGTTGCGGTTAGGGAGGCTTAAACTAACCTATAATCTAATCTAATCCTCTCTTTAAACATTTTTGTTGTCGTAAAGAGAGGCTAAAACTAATTTATAATAAATCTGTTAGACGCTAGGCTTTTCATGCCATCGTGAGCTCCAAGCCACGCTCATTTGAAGCGCTAACAAGAAGCCTATGAATCGTTTTTTTTTTTTTGCAGTTGTGTTGTGCTCCTTTGGCAGTGTTCATGGCGAGAAAACTCGCGCACACACGACGCTCGATACTTTTTATTCATTTTAGTGTCTGTTCCTTGCATTCATTTTGACTCAGTGTAAAGTGAGTGATCTGTAGAACCTAAGAGCCATGACCAATAGATTGTGGCCGAGTTATTAGAAACTCGTAAACAGATCCCATTTACATGTTTTTATGTGTTTATAAGTTTCCAATTACTTCTTCTGTGGCCTGTTTAGGTTGTTTCTGTCTCTCCTGACAGCTATTTTGACCTTGAGGCTAAGATTGAAGCTCTACCCTACCTCAGCCTGGACGACTTCACTCGTCGTAAGAAGGAGAACAAGAAGAAAGCTTCATCGTCCAGCGGCACCGGACAGCTCCCGGCCAGGGGCTCGGAAGCGGTCGGAGACACAGGCTCCCCACTCCGGGAAGATGCTGCTGCTGCAGCTGCGAGTGCTCAACTGGAAGGTACCGTAGTCTGAAATTTTCAAATCACTCGTTGTAAATCCTATTTCCTTTTTGCTGGTGCAAAATTCCTGCTGCTGGTGCGAGTGCTTCGCTGGAAGGTAGCTCGTGGGCCCCATACCTCTCTGACCTATTCAGTATTTGAGGCCCCTCGAATCACACGGTACCAAGCGTCAAATACATCTAGCGAAAATGAGTTATGTATTCCGCTGTCACCCTCAAATTTCCCTTTGTCTGGAGAGTTAGTCGTGGGTCCAGGAAGATGGCCACAAAATGGCGAATGCCTCTCCATGTTACTGAGATGCGATGGTTTCTGAGTCGCCGAACTATGATGTCATTTTCTGATGTGCTTAAAAAGCGACGCTGGGTATCGTATGATTCTAAGGGCCTCATTTGTGCTGAAGTGGGTCTGCCATACTTATTATTATGGTTTGGTGTGATGGCATCATGCCAGGGCGTTTTGCTGTGAGGACAGGTCAAGTTGTAGCATCCGGGTTTCTTCTGTACACACCTCTTTGCTGTCTTTAAGTGCTATACTAGAATGGGATAGTTTAGCATCAAGACCAAGTATCGAAATCAACATTAATTCCGTTGGTCTTTCAGTTTCTTAAAATATAAGGGCGTCGATAACAAGGAGGATTTCTTGCTGCCATGCCGCGCTCTACGGGTGCTGCGAGTGACAGCTTAGCTAAATATTGAGCTTTGCTCGCTGCGATCAATTTTTTTTGTTAACTTTTTTGTGTAATGTTCTGCAATTTTTAAATTACTCATTGTAAATCCTTTTTTTTTCATTAGAAAAACGCTTCTGTTTCACAATAGTTGAACTTTTGTGTTGAAATTTTCTAAAAAACTGACGCAGCCAGAAATGACTTTTAGTATATTAAAGTGTTCTGAGATTGTAAATTAAAAAAAATTTCAAAGAGCTGAGCTTAAGTACGTAAGTTTTGAGGCCTAATGTTGGTGCGAATTTCAAAAAGATGTTCACAGAGCTACATTAAAATAGGCAAGTTCTGAAACCAAACATTGGTGCACACAGGTGTTGCAGCAAGCTCGAAGGGGAGCAACAGCAACAATACGACCAGACCGGAGTCAAGCCTCCTCTCCAACTCGAGCACCTCCGACAAAGCCCTCCTGCCGCCACGCTCTAGTGGCGTCCTCTACCACCATCCCACCTCAACTCATGGTACAAACTCGACACTGCCCAGCACCCTGCACAGCAACAGCCTTGCGACGGACACTGGCCTTAAACACAGCTCCAGTGACTGCAAGGGAAGTACAAAGAGCAGCGGCAGCACTCTGGTGTGGAGCTGCAGCGTGCAGAGCAGCTCTAACAGCTCTACGAATGTGAGCAGCTCTTCCCTCACTAGCAATAACAACAACAACAACAACAACAACAACAGCAGCAGCAACAGCAGCAGTAGCAGCAGCAGCAGCAGCAGTGAGTGCTGTGAAGACTGCGACCAGACTCCTCTGACCGGCTCACAGAGACGTAAGGCGCGTAAACAAACCATCACGCGCCACGACCCGCTCTCCTCCACCACGAACCTCAAAGGTCAGTTCACCTCATACGTAATATTTCATAAAACAGCCTTTCCTCACGTTTCTACCGTGTTGTGAGGTGCACGAACCTCGAAGGTCAGTTCCAAAATGCCTTCATGTGACAGCCTCTTCTTACGTTCACACAATGGTGTGAGATTCGGGAGTTGTTGAATTTCAGGCTTTTTAGGTTATGTGTTCTCATGCCTCCATAGAGACAGCCTTTTCTCACGTTCCTACTGTGTTGTGAGGTGCGGGAGTTGTTGAATTTCAGGCTTTTTTAGGTTATGTGTACTCATTTTGCTAGTAAGTGAATATGATTAAGCGAGAAAATATATTCTGCAGAGCCGTACGAAAAAAGTACTGTGAGCCTCACTTCAAGTGTGACTCGCTGCTGTCGTTAGAGCGCGGTCCCTGAAACTGCTTCAAATGAGCGTGTGTGGCAATGATTTAATTCATGTGCCTCGATTTGGGCCACCAACTTTCGAAAAATTTAGCCTTTATTTTGATCCACAGAATTGAAATTGAAATTTATCCAAGTTTTATGACCCATATGCCAGTGTAGCCTAAAACTGCCTTTGACATAAAGCGAACTTTCGAGTTGAAATTTTTACTTAGTGTCAAAGGAAATATGCTTTAAAGTTCTTCACATTCGTTCAACAGTGAGACAAGTTTGGTAACATTCCATGCTATAATTGTAAGTGAAAGCAATAATTCATCCTTTTACAACTTTGTTCAAGTCTCTATTAATGCGAATACAGTCCACTGTTTGAATTTTATTCTGTAGATATAAAGGAACTTTTAATCCTCCCCACCACCACACCAAGTTCAGCGGCACGTTACAAACCCCTCAGAGGTACACAATTATTGTATTTATAGGAATTAGCGCTCCCAGGGAGAGTGTGTAAGATTCAGAGCTAAAGATTTAGGTAAAGCCTTCCATTCGTTGAAATGAATTAGGTCTTTGTTTTGTTACAGAGCAAATTTTTGTGTTCACTGCTGACCTGTTTTTCAGCACCTATTACTTTTTTCTTCGATTGAAATGTTTTTTAAACTTCTATGCCCCTTGTGCATAGATTCTGCATTTTCTCAAATCCACACAAGATGGTGCCTTCCCCTCTTAGAAAAGCCTTAGCTGCGGTTAGTGAGGGTCAAAACACATAATATAATCTGCTGCAGCTTAATGACTGGCATGGTCTACATTGTCCCTCTTTTCTTTGACGATGTATCGCTACTGAATTTCAAATATTCGGGAGGAGAAAAATTACTTCAGTATTCTGAGGAGCGTTGATGCGAGTCTCATAACGTTGATTATATCAAAATGCAGAGATGGTTCGCACGATTGTTGTTATTTCGAATTTTGTGTTGTGTGGGAGCGTGCAGACATGAGTGAGAGGCCGAGGTCATTGTGCTGGAGATGCGGGTGGAAAATCGCTGTCCGTATTTTAAATGAGTGCGTTGAGGTAAGGATTGTACTCACAATAATTTCTATGAAATGAGAAAAGTGTGGAGCGAGTACCAGTAGGGAGAACCCACCTCTCCTCCATTGTGGCAGTGAAATGTTATCACCAAGCCAAGCTCTACTTAACCGTTTCCTGCGCCATTTATAATTGGGATTGAAAAACTTTTTCTCTAAAAGGGAACTAACATGAAGCTTGAGGTGTAGAGTAAAGTACTTCTATTAACAAAGTAAAATATCTGTAAAAAAGTGATGATTGAATTACACAAAAATGACAAGTAGCAATTCAGTACTTCTTTTTGTAATTCGGTTTGTGCTATATCTGGCCCGCGATGCAGGAAAGGGCACTGTTTGGATAGACATTATTGTGACGTGTACAGCTATAATAGTGTTGTACCTGATATAGATGTCTGGACTTAAGAAGATGCATTGTTTGTATAATAGCAATTTTGTGGCGTGTGCAGCTGCAGTAGTGGACCCTGGAGTGCTGTCGAGCATGGGCCTGCAGACGCTGGCGGACGCAGCGCTGGAGCAGCACTCCATGAAGACCTGAGTGTGGACCGTCGCAGGTCGCCGGGTGGCTGCTACGACGACTTCACTGCTTCCTGAGGGGCGAGCGAGATGTTTCCAGTCATCGCTTGCTCATCCCCCTCCTGCGACATTTAACGTCAGGCCACAAGGTTCTAAGGAGGTTTGAGGCTAATGTCTCGGTGTCTGCTGCTACAGCCTCAGACTGCAGGGTTTAATGGACGTTTGAAACTGATTTCTCGGAGTCTGCTATTGCTGCTGCTTGCTTGTGTGTGGTTCTGGTGAGACACATCTCACCAAACGCGTCTTAAACCGACAGTGCAAAGAAGGTGCAAATGAGTTTCGTCAATTGATCATGGTGCTGACCGTAGGCTCCTCCGTGTAGTTACTTCACTACATCCCTATAGCTGCCCAAAATGGCATCATTTTCCCGAGTGAACAAGTGAACGCTAGTAACACAGTTATCTGTTTATTCTAATTTCACTGCTTCACGTCAATGAATCAATAAATTTTTTACTGAAACTTCACACAACGAAGACATGAGTAGAGCAGAACAGAGTTCGATGCAAAGAAATCTTCTCAACATCGCAGAGTTCGAATCTGTTACTCTTAGTGACAGGGCCGTATGCATGTGTTGGTGCGTAGGAACATGCTACATCTCGGTGTGCAGCAGCTTCCGATGCGTAAGGGACACGCTGGGCTGGAACAGTACAGTGGCGGTGCAACTCTTGTCTTGCTGTGTATTAGTGTTACTCGGCCAAATATCGCAACCTATTCTGCTGTTGCGTTCGCAGGCGTTAATTAGCCGGTTGCGGTTCACTCAATTTATGGCCATCTCTTCCTCCAGAGATAAGCGGCTGTCAAACTACTCTTATGATAAAGCGTTCCGTGTAAATTGATGCAGTCAATACACGGTCGACGACGGGTTGCGGTTGTGGTGAAAAAAACGTTGAGAAATTCAGAAGCGTGATGCTGCTAAGAGTATTTGTTCGACAACCTATCGTGAGAAAGTAGCTCATTACTTCGCCTCCAGCCAAACTTACTCTGCTGCTGCTAATTCTATCCAGTCTATGCGCGATAATGCCTCAACGATGAGCTTCTAATTATTATATGAACTAGGAATCTTTACTTGTTACTTATAGAGAGAATTTAATGAAGATCTAGCCAAGCTCAACTCTTGAAGTATTTGCCTCCTCTCATAAGCTTACTAGCTAGCATTTGCTCTTTGTATTTGTTACAGGCGTTTCCTTCGGTCGTCTTTAGCACTACTAAGGTTGTTATTCGCCCTTAAATAATTTTATCTTGTTAATATTATTAGTGAATAAGTCTTGGGATGCACTTGAGCCGTAGCGTCCGCACAACACGCGCGTGTGTCGTTCCTCTTGAGTGTAATATTGGATATAGTGAATTGCCGCTCCCCCACGCCGTAGTGATGCTTCATTGCTAGCGCACTTGGCGCTGTGTAGGGCAGCAGCAGCAGCAACAACCTGTGTTCGTATCCTGCAGCGTTGTTACATTGACGTTCTCTTCCGAGATCCTGAAGTTTGTCAAAGTTTCGCACGAAGAAACTACAAATTCGGCGTTTTTCGCGTGGAAGTGACAATGAAGCAACGCTGCTACGTTGCACCTCCTTAATTTAACTCGGTACTTGAGTTGAGATCGCCTCTGCGGGCACACTTCGCTGTTCTTGTTTTCTATCGCTTGGCCACAGCACGCCCCGCCTGTCATCCCTCCTCTTGTCACCAACCAGTCCCACGAATCTTTTTTTTTTTCAGTCCAGCGTACATTTGGCGCAAACCATTAGGCAGGAACACAAGTAAACCGAGTAGAACCTTTAATGTTCTAGCCACTTGCTCATCCTTATTTGCCGTTTCTTGCTTTACGAAAAAAAAAATAATTATAAAAATAATAATACACTTTCTATCTACCTCGGTAAAGCCATTGAGTTCGAAATCTCCTCTGTGTCACCATCATTCGAAATGCCGCTACTGCAGAGCAGCGAGTCTCCATCATTACATCAGGAGGACGCTCGAATCTCTATTCTGGTTTGTTAATTTTCTATACAGTATTAGAGAAATTTCGTTGGGACTCAACCCTATTTACACGTTTCCCGCGTATTGAGCCATATGTGTACCATTCGTTGAATTGCTCATTTACTGTGCGTACCGGTATAAATGAATGACCTCTTCATTCACCCCTTAAAGAAATAACTGTTATCTTACCGTGTGAAATGTATCGTACAATTGTGTTTTTCATGTTTCTTAGGAAGGATAAAATAAATTCGATAGGCGAGGTCATTTCCCTATTCTGACACTTACAACCTACCAAACCAAGCGTTTACAACCGCGGAAACGCGGTGAACGCGTTGACATACATTTGTTTAGGCACACGCATGGAGAAACTGGTAGCATGGGCGGTATTATTTTGATGTTAGCCAAGAATTCAGAACAGCTGAGGTGCGTAGTGTGTGTGCGTTAACTTGTTTTGTGATCGTGGGTAAAGCCTTGCTTATTCCGTCGAACGAAGATTATTAAAGTGAACGTAAGGCCCTCTCTAGTAGCTGAAAAAGATCAAACTTTTTGCCATAATGATACTGTTGCTGATGCATATATTCATACCCTAGTTCATATATTTAACAAAGCGAGCTCTTGTA
Organism: Platorchestia sp. MABIK; assembly: GCA_014220935.1. NCBI lineage: Eukaryota > Metazoa > Arthropoda > Malacostraca > Amphipoda > Talitridae > Platorchestia > Platorchestia sp. MABIK. Next base: position 8,057 of record JACJUY010001548.1, on the reverse strand, counting down.
GTGTATGACATGTACTAATTGTTAGCGCTGCTCTAGGCGCGCTTCACTCATTTTGGTTCCTGGAACGAAGTTTTTCCCTTTTTGTTTCTTTCGTACATTAAATTGTGTTGGTGCGGCTTCAGTCTTCTTACCAGTACGAATTGTGTAGCTCTTTAAGCCTAAGAAAAGAGCAGCTGTAGCTGCACGCCAATAGGTGGATTAAGCCAGAAATTACGAGTTACTCAATAGTGTGAGACATTTGTCTGAGGCTAGCCGCTTTTATTGCTATCTCTGCCTCGTGTGTCTGGTGCAATTCGACATAATTGTATTTAAAAATGTCCCCTGAATGCTCTAGCTCACCTATTCGTCTTCTGAGTCTTAGCTTTTTAGTATTTGGTGCCTGTTAGTCAACGATCTATTTAGATATACCGCTCGACAATCGTTTTCAAAGCTCTTCCCTGGAATTGCAATGTAGCCTAATGTTGTGATTCTTTCACCGCCCTGTGACCGTTGCCAAGCCTCTCTCTCTCACGCATCAACACTGTTTGTTGTCATTAAGTCGATGGTGATTCTTGCAGCACTTACTTTTTTTAGGTTCACAGAGCTTCAATTTTGCAATGGATTATAAAATGGTGACAAATTTAGTTTTGCTTCTGAGATAGGCAATTTCATTATATTTTTTAGGACTAACTAGAGAAAAAACTTATTCCCTATGTTCCCCTCGGAGGGATACAGCTATTGTATCTATGGGAATTAGCGCTCCCAGGGGGACAATGTGAGGGCCCCAGCTAATGGTTAGGTAGGCTTTCATTTTGTTAAAATAACAAAGGTTTTTGTTTTGTTACGGACCAACTTTGTTTCGGTTCACAGCTGTCCTGTTTTTTCAACACCTACAACTTTCTCCTTCAACTTTGATCTCGTTTCATGAACTTCTTTCTCATCTTACTGTTTCTATGCCCTTTCTGCATAGATTCCACGTTCCCTTAACTCCATACTAAATGGTGCCTTCTTCCTTCCTCTCTTTGGATCTCATTTGTTGAGGATAGGGAGGCTTAAACTAACTAATAATCTAATATATTTCCTATGTTGCTAGTGCGTCGCTAGTTTAGGGAAGGCAAAGCTGGCACTAAACTCTCGAACTCAGTGGCAAGTGCATTGGAAGGAATTGTCCTCCAGCGAATGTTGGTGACATGACACATCGATTCGCATGTAGTGTACCAGGGCTCTCGTGCGGGAACGGAGCACCCTCAGTGCTACGACGTCCAGGAAGATAACCCCTCAGGGGAATACAACTATTGTTTCTATGGGAATTAGCGCTCCCAGGGGAAAAACGTGTGAGGACCCGAGCTGAGAGTTAGGTGGGCTTTCTTTTTGTTGAAATAAAAAGTTTTTTGCAATGTTAAGAACACCTTTTTCGGTTCACTGCTGTTCTGATTTTCAGTACCTACTACTCTCTTCTTCAACTTTGATCTTGTTTCATGAATTTCTTTCTCAATTTACTGCTTCTATGCCTCTTCTGCTTGACGTCAATGGCATCGTGGCGTGCCGTGACAACTGAAGCGCTCCAATTTTGTACTCTTGCTGTTCATTGTTAAATTCGTTTTTACCGAGTTTCATTGTAATTGTTCCCCTCAGGGGGAGACAATCATTGTATCTATGGGAATTAGCGCTCCCAGGGGGGCAATGTGAGGGCCCGAGCTAAAGGTTAGGTAGGCTTTCTTTTTGTTAAAATAACATAGGTTTTTGTTCTGTTACGGACCAACTTTTTTTCGGTTCACTTCTGTCCTGTTTTTTCAACACCTACTACTTTCTTCTTCAACTTTGATCTTGTTTCATGAACTTCTTTCTTATCTTACTGTTTCTATGCCCTTTCTGCGTGGATTCCGCGTTCCCTTAACTCCATATCAAATGGTGCCTTCTTCCTTCCTCTCTTTGGATCGCCTTTGTTGCGGATAGGGAGGCTTAAACTAACTAGTAATTTAATCCATTGTAATTGTTTCCATTCAGAAGAAACTGTAAAACAGCCTAATGATTATTTTATTATTATTATTTAATGAATTTGTTAGATTTCCATTGTTAGATTAGTATTCAGTTTATTTTCGAGTCGCAGGGAAAGTTGAAATACATCCGATCATTTTCTGTACCCACCGAATGACGAGTTGAGAAAAGATAGCTGGGATTTTTTTTTATCTCGACTCTGTCCCTGTGAGCTTCATCCTACTTAACTCTTCGCCTTGCACTGTCTGTCGCACAACGAGGCTGTCTAATTTCATTTATTAGCATAAAGAATGCGAGATTATCTTGTAGAAATGTTGCAATATTTAAGAAATTCAATGATTTTTTGTAGTGTATAGACAGAGCGATGGAGTAGTCTAGTCTGTGTTTTCATATTTAAAAATTAATACACTCTTAACCTCAATGCATTTTTACGCGTTTTAGAAAAGTTGCAATGCAACGTGCAGGGCTCGGCTGGTGGTGTGGTCGGTTGGTGCTGTATTCTAATGTTTCAACTCATCATTTTTGCTTGTTTTTGAGGGTACCTAATGTTATGGAGGCCGAGACTCGCAGGTCAGTGCAACGCACACTAGAACTTCCAATTCCCACATGCTTCTTTTTTCGCACTGACTGCTATGCATCAAGGAATCACCCTTGGACTCTTTGGTAAGTGAAAAATTTACCTCCCTTACAAACTAAATAGAAAATGACCTTGGGTTCAGCCACAGTTTAGTAAGCATTGACATTTTACTATCATTTCACATGCTCAAGTTCTGCGTCTAGCATCCTGTTAATGATGCTTCAAACTCAACGAGTAGCAAGTTTTTAGGGTAATTTCTTTTTTTTTCGTAGTCCCGACCTGCAGGATTGTTTTCTACAGTTAGGCATTTATTTTTGTTGCTGGAGCAACATTACCTCAATACCGATATCTTTGTTAGTAGGTAAGATACTGAAGTCGCGTGTCCTGCTGCCACGGTAGGAGAAACAAGGTAGGGTCAAGCCAGTCATTTTTCGTCGACCGTGTGGCAATGGTGACGTCATGGCAACGAACCAATATCAGCGCTTATATTGCATCTGGCAACACTGCCTGCCTCAAATCTGGCAAAACTTTTAACGTAACATGTTGCAGAGGTGACGTCATGAAGTTTGTTTGAAATGAAGCTGTTCTACTGGCTAGCAGAACAAGAGGTGTATTTTACCCCATAGGAATTACTCTACCTTGTTTCCTCTTCCGTGGCTGCTGCTGTGCTGCTTTTTCCCAAACATTTACTGCTCGCAGTGACTTCCTCCAAGGACTGGCTATCGATAACTCACGCCAGAAAACCTTGTGCTCAAACCTCAGCAGACTGCACTCCATTCCCTGTTTGTTACGCGTTGTGCAGCCTTGCGCTTTTCCATCTTTTCTTTATTTAGATGAACTACTGCGTCCGTTTTCTTCTTTCATGAATTTTGCACCACTGTTCTCCTCGGAAATAATGTATTGTAGTTATCTTTTGTAACTCTCGTTTTCTCTTCGCTTGTTTACTTGTGAATTTCGCCACATACGGTTTACGCTCGCGCTGTTTTCTCGCTCGGGGCTTTCTGAAGTGAAAACTTCTGCTTGTGTGGACATCATTAATAAAACTTTACTACTCGTCTCACGATTATGTCAGTTGCACAAATATGGAAGTGTTTATTTAGTTTTGAAAGTATTTTTCTTTAGTTGTAGTTCTCTTGGTATAAGAAAGTACCAGCTTACCTATTGTTACATGACGAAACGTTTCATTCGTTTTTTTCGTCATTTTGTTCATTCAAGAGCTGGATTGAAAATTGAATTTGAAGTGCAGGTGTTACCAACCGTGTAAATAATAGTGTGCGAGGATAACGTATATATTTGTTCCGTTTAGCTCACCGCTCTTTCCACGTACCAGCGTTGCACGGGACAAACGAGCCCCAACTCTAAGTTAATGATGCTGCGAGTGGGACGGCCTCCTCATCTTACTTTCATATTGAAATACCGTACGCGCCAGAAGCTGACACTTAGTGACTAGTGTTCGATTTTTTATTTCTTCGCAATTGATATCTTGCTAGTAAATGAAAGTAAGTTTGTGTTTACCCTAGAGTATATATATATATATAAATATATCTATATAAATGTTATATATATTATCTGTATATGTGAAAACATATACCACATGTTATGGTTGTACATACAAGATTTAGGTTCTATTTTGAATTTAGTTTATCCGTTATTTTGCAAATAGTTGTATTCGAGTTTTTGAAGTATAACTGCTCAAGAATATAATATAAAAGAACAATTTTTAATGTTGTTTGTGAAATGGTCTATGACTTCTTTTATTTTTTTAGGATGGAAGATGAATAATTTGGATGTGCTGTGCGTGATGCAGCTTGGCTGGTCGCTCTCAACTTCTGCAATAACTAGTGTGCTTTCGATGCAATATTTTTATTATTTATTGTTAGATGCGAGAAGTCAGTGCTGAGAGCCTTCCTTCTACTACCTGATATTTCGTGAAGGCGCGACGCCACCGTAACACTTCCCTTTACTTCCCTTCATTCTCCTCACTTTACTTCCCTTCACTGCTGTAGCGCCCCCGATTCTGTTCCACGACCCACGCATCTCAGTGACTGCGCTACGCAATAGTACTGCAGCTTGCATCCGAAACTCTACTGAGCTCCCATCTGCTGTTTAAGTTTACTCTAAAATAAGCGCTTTTCTTCTGTTCCAACGGGACACTTCACGCCCCTTTATTTGTTCCCCCTTTCTTTGTTGCGTATGTTTATTATTTTTTAGGCGGTAAGGCTCGTTATTTCCTGCGGTCTAACATGCGAAACATCGGCCAACACAGGTACATGTATACGTTCTTCTTAGAGTATCGTGTGTCTAAAAAATCCGTTGTTTCCCCCTCTTTAGAACGATGGGCTTTTGAAAGTAAAAGTTGCTTCTGACCCTTTCGATTCACGATAAGAAATTTTTTGTTACACCATTTCTCTTGGGCATTCTCTCGTCCAAAGTCAAATTGAGTCTTCCACTGTCATCGAAGAACCGCTTATAAAAGCTCTCATTCATACAAGTGGATAAAAAAGTTTTTCAACCAGATTAGCATTGTGAGATGCCATCGATTGCCGCGTCGTCTTTGCCTTTAGTTAGCTGTTATTTGACCCGAGAACTAACTCCTTGGTAGGGACTTTTCTTATGCATCCTCTAGCAGACGGGACTTGATCGCTGTATGGCTCATCACGCAGTGTTGCTACGATCTGTGCCGTGGACTTAGCCTGCTCTTTTTTGATGTCTCTAAGTGGCTGCCATTGAAAGCCTTAGTGTGTTTCTAGAACTTGTTTCGCCTTCTTTTCGTGTGCGGTGGTCACCTTGACTGGCGCTTCTGCTACATCTGTGTTGTTCAGATCCTCTTGTGGATGTGGGTGGTTTTTCACTCTCCACCATGTCAAGCGCAAGCTAAATAAAGTGGGTGGTTAAATTTGTAAAGTTTATTTTTTTGAGAATTTCTTTTACGTGGTGACTTACAATAGTGTTAGTAAAATTTTCAAACAGGCACTGTAACATCATCAAAATATGTGCCTGCAGATTAGGTATATGTTGACGGCCTGTGCTAAAAATGGCTTAGACGTTGACTTTTGTGCAGCGTGGTTGCGATTTGTTGCGCTTATGGAGGCTTAGACTAGTTTGTCTAACCTAAATTGTCGTGGTCCATTCTGCATTGATATTGGCGTGATTTTGTTTTCTTTCTCTTTCACGCGGAGGTTGATTCAAAATGATAGCTACCTCAAGCACAAGTAGCTCTTATTCGTTTTTTCGCTCATGTTATGAAACCAAAATATTCTGTTGATAACCAAGCGCGCTTTTGTGTTCTAAAAACGTGTTAAAATACGTCCACCCACAGAAAATTCTGACGCTGCTCCTTGTTTCCCTCGTCCGCTTTGTGGAGTCATAACTCAGTTTCGTTTGGGTTATGTTGTTCGGTGGGCATCTGTGACATTTGGGTTCAATTATTCAGTAGAGATTCGCGAAGCGAAACCTCTAGTTTTCCTTATTAACACTTTGAAATCTGTCGGGATGCATCCATTGCTTTCATCGTGTGAAACTAGTTCTTGCATCTGCACAAACGGTGGAAATTAAGTGATTTGGTTCATTCGTTGGGTATGTTGAAGCGTAACTTGGAACGCCGAGATTAAGGTTTTTGAGCCTGACTCATTTCAACTTGCATAACAGCGGTGGCGCCACTAAAAGAAGAGGGAAACACTCGGAGTTTTTATGTGGACGGAATACGATGTATATCTAGTGTGGGGGTAAGTATCACTGTGATCACTCTTGTCTATTCCGTCTCGAAGCTTTTGTTTTACTTATAAGATCATTTGAACGCATGCGACGATATGATGCTCTAAGGCATTCAGCAGTAAGTGAGTACCCCGTTCCCAGCTATCTTTTGTGAACATGCCTGTTACGATTTGCTGGCATTCTCTCAAATTTTGTTGTTGTTTTTAGTTGTTGGTAATTGGTGCTGCCGCAAATGTCCTTGTGTGTGTAAACTTAACAAATAAACGATCTGCCCATCAGTCTGGAGTTTGATTCCTTTTCACGGTGCTCAACCAAGGAAGCACAACAACTCAGTTAGATGTGCATTCAATTTGATGTGAAGAACTTCTTTTCAAGG